>JASCZI010060472.1:33908-81190 GCA_036250425.1 Stylosanthes scabra
TGCATGTTGGTGACCGCAGAGTGTGTGTTTCAATGTCAATTTCCCATCTTCCAGCACCTGGCCCAAGTATTTCAGAATATTAGAAATCAATTCCCTTCAACATACTCCTTTGCTACATTCAAACACAGGACATCAAACAAAATCATGACTACAAATTTATACTATCTTCTTATCTGTCGAGTCTTATAAAAATGACTTATTAGCAGGATCGATATTCAACTTAATGAATTTGATTATACAGATCATCCCATGTTGTCAGCCTTGGAGTATGTATAATTTCAACTTCACATTAGATGTCAAAGCAAGAAGTTCAATATCTTAAATACCGAATAGTTTTTCTTCTTTTTATTAATGAATAAATAAACACTAATAAAGTATTCCCCATAAGCTATCAAACAAAGAAGTTCAATATCTTAAATACCAGAAAGTTCTACTTAGGTACTTAATCTCAGAAGGAAAACACAAACTATATTAACTTCAGTTTACACAAGACATTTATTCAGAAACAAAGTTGGTACAAGATATTGTATTATGAATTAAATTGCTCCAACGATCCATCCAGACATGACCAACAGAACAACAGAAACAATCCTTTAAAACTCTTTTTTTTTTCCCTTTTCTTTTTGCCACTTCTATCCTGAAAAGAAGAAATGGGTTTGGCCAGTGATTCTGGAACAAACAAAATTTGAGCATCCTATAGTCCAATTATTTGATCTTGTAGTTTGTAAGACTGAATTGCCCTTTCTTATTTATTCACTCGCTTGTTATGTCGTAATTAGAATGTTGACAAGGACTCCTGTAATATACTTCAGTAACTAGGATTAAAGAATATATAAGTGGGCATCTATCAACAATATCAATATAAGTAGATGTCTAACCCTAAAGAATATATAAGTGGGCATTTTATTACGATTGTAACATGTGTCTTCTTCCATCTTAGCTTCTAAGCAGACCCTAACCCATCTGTTTTCCCATACATACTACTGCCTAACCGACAAGCAAGGATATACAAAGTAGTTTGTAAGATGCATGGTAAATATCTTGCATTTCTTGACAAGCCTTCAGAAACATACAGTTTTAATCACACAATCTAAATGCTATTTGGGGAACAATATAAAAACCTAAAAGGCATCCTGCACCTGCAATCAAAAGAAGCTTTCCTGACTAGTTATTAGCTCAGCAATATATATTGCGATCATAGATGTTTCAAACAGGTTATCATCACTTGTGTAAAAACTAACATGATGGAAATAGCAACACCAGAAAACAGAAAAGACAAAATGTATACATAAAATATTAAAATGTTTTCCCGTAACCTTATACAATCTATGCAACTTGTGTCTGAGTTCATACACGACGCTCATATATGCATATTTGTATGTCTATTTTAAGTTCTAAAATTTGTCAATCTCAATCCCAATGTTATACATTATAACTAATCAGAGAACATGATCAGCACCATTAATTGCAGTGAATAAAAATAGGCATGTACGAATTTCACATTTCACAACTGCCGTTTTGGTTATAAACACAAGCAACTCAAGCACTGATATAAGTAAGCAAAGAGTGACATTCAAGTTGGAAGAATCACTAATGCAAAAATAGATACAAAATAACAATACCAATTACAATACCTTCCATATTATAGCTGTACAATCATTGGATGAAGAGGCTAGATGCTCTCCATTATTAGAAAACTGAACAAACCAAACTTCATTTCGGTGTCCAGTCAGTATCTGCAGCAAAAAGAAAAAGAATTAATATACAAGGCCATGTAATGGGGGAGTTTGAATAAACTTTAAAAGAAAGTAGTTTTAGGACAGTGCAAATGATTTTTATATAATTAATTTTTCTTAAGCAATTCCTACCTGCTTCTAAAACCAGGCAGAAAACCTATTATTCACAGCTTCTGCAGTTCTGCTGGTTTAAGAATCTTATCCAAAGACTCTACAACGATTTAAGTAGTGATTAAGAAAACACGTTACAAAAGAAGCACAAAAAAACACATCTAATATCAAATGTTTGAATTTGACAGAAGATTAATTTAAAAATTTGCTTCCATGATTGTATGCTTCATATCATCCTCCTTTGCACACTAAAGCAGCCTACCATAACCAATTTCTTGGGATATATTACATCAAATCAAACTATGATTAAGAATCAGATTGACAGGAAAAAATAGTATTTGACATGCATGCAGATAAATAGAAATAAACTTCCAGAAACATATGGATCTCAGCAAGAAAAGTAGTGAGAAGCTTGCTTGACTAGCTACGCTACCTGTAAGCTGTAATTCATACAAGTTGACCAGTTATTCTGTTCTCATACACAGAAAGACACTATAAAAAGATGAAAAACAATGTCTCTTTACAACTTAACTTAGAAAGAGAATCTAATCTAGCAACAAGGGCGTAGACTCTATAAAACCACATCTGCCACACAGACACCAAAAAAAAAAAAAAAAAAGTTTTTCCTACTAAGTCAAGTCATAAGGATTTAAAAAAGTCATTGCATCCTACCATAACCCAAATATAAATATAAATCCCTTCTAATGGTTTTGTCTGTAGTTATTCTTGATCTCCCTCTACTTTCAACTATTGGCCTATCCTCAATCTTATTTACCATTGCTTCTTGTATATGTCTTCTCACACAATCCAACTACCTAAGGCAAGGCTCATCCAAAGAAATGCAAAGAAAGATAACACACCATCCAGAAAACAATAGTATAAAGGAATCCAAACCTGTATCTCAAATTGTTGGGTTTGAAGAAGCACATGATAAACTCTTAATTTTCTTGAAATTTAATGATTTGTGCTTCTTTCATAACTTTAAAGTCTTATATTAACCCAAAAATCAAAGGCATAATTATTCTATCGATCCTTGTAGTTTCAACAAATTAAAAAAAATAGAGGTCCTATATTAGATAAAAAATTTCAATTTCCATTAGATCCTTGTTAATTTATCTAGTATAAAGACCTAATTACAAACTTCTAAATTATAAGGACCTCATTAAAAAGTTGATGAAAGAAATTATAAAGACTACTAGAGTAATTAAACCAAAAATAAACAAATAAAATAGAATATAGATGCGTATTTATGAGACATCTTAAATGACATATACAAAGATCCAATCAGTAGATACATTCCACATGAATCATAATTTACAATTTTACATGCAGTAGCCAACATCATCAAAGCTCAACGCACCTGAGTGGTTGTTGTCGGAATTTGATCCCTGCCACAATGATGATCCTCATAAAGTGAGACTGGACCCAATGAAGTGTGATACAAACATGAATCAACCCAAGCTGTAATAGTAGTTTCAACCAGATGCTCCAACCTCCTTTCGGGTACTGCAATTGGTGGAGGAAGCAATTTCTCCAAATCCTTTAACAAATCCTTCCGTGAATCAATAACTACATCACCATCTACCCCAACATCTTTCAAGGAAAGCATACTATTAGCCAAACCATGAATCTTGTATCTGTCCACATGCAGCCCCGAAACACGTTTCCTCAACACATCCAAAGCTAATTTATCCTCACCATGCTTAAGATACTCCATGAGACACTGTCTAAGGACAAGAAACACAGCAGAATCTCTAGTTTCACCCAGCAAATCCCTCAAGGAATTAAGAAAGCTAATGCAACCATCCCAATTCCCATTTATCACATGTGATTCAAGCAACCGAAACTCCTCGGACTTGTAGGAAACACCAGATTCCGATTCTAGAAAGGATGCGGACTTAGCATACCCTAATGAATATAAACACTGAATTATAATCCTCACAAACTCATGCTTCTTAATCAAACCTTCAGAGCCAAGCACGTCACAGGTATCCTCCATTGCAAGGCAATACTTCTACACTCCAAATAAGCCAAGTTCATTCAGCTCCACCTCAGAAAGAACACACCCTTTTTTCTTTCCAAAAGCGCGCAACAACTAATGAATTCACTTACAGACACCGAACTAAGATCCTTACAGATTCATGCAAGTCGTTAATCAAACACTTTTGAGCCAAAGTAACTCACAAGGAATCTCCACTTCAAGGCACAGATTTTGCACTCAATAAGAAGCCCAAGTTTATTCAGTTCCAATCCAGAAAGAACACATCACATGCAAAACATGTTAACCCAGAAAGCACACATCTCATGCAAGAACTGAACTATTATTCCCACTAATTCACGCTTCTCAATAAACATTTTCTATCAAACACAATCACAGAGATACTCTCCATCATAAGGCACAATTTTTACGCTCAGAAGAAGCCAAGTTCATTAGTTTTCTAGCCCAGAAAGAACTTCACTTTTTCTTTGAACCTTAAACACCAAAATAAGAAGAAGAAGAAGAAAAAACATTAAATTTCGGACACCAGAGATTCGCGAAAAGGACAGAAGACGATAAAGGGAATCATGTGGTTTCGAAAACTCCAAACATAGGGAAAATATGTAATCAAGATTCAGTGAATCTAAGTAAGAGAAAAATACGAGAAAATAAAAAACCCTAAATTGTAAGAATGGGGAATTTGGGGAACTAACTGCATGAGGTGAAAATGGTGCAGCACGCAGAGTTGGCAGTGTAATTCCGAAGGAGGAGTCAGGAGCGCAAAGTTGAAGGTGATAAGCATGGAGGAATGAAAGTATGAAACGACTCAAACTAGAACTCGAGAAGCGAGAGAAGGAGAAGTGGTGGATCTTATCTATACGACGTCGTTTCACACACGTGTACGTGTAAATGTCATTGTGTGTGTTTTTGTGTTTTTCTTTCTTTTACTGCCTAAATATAGTTTAAACTTTAAACTAGTGGTAAATTAAAAAAAAAAAAAAGGGGGAAATTAGTGTAAACGACATTTAATTATTAAAAAAGACTTAGAACTTATTTGAACGTCATTATTTGACTAATAAAAATAAATCTTTTTTCGATAAAAAAATATTTTTTTATATTTTTTAGTGTGTTTGGATAATTTCTAATAGTAAAAGTAAAAGAACTAATAAAATTTTAAAAAAAATATATTTTTTTTCAAAAGATGTTTTTTACATTTTTTTAAAAGATCTTTTTTACTAGAAAAAAGATGTTTTTAACATAGTAAATAAATAAAAAAATATTTTTACATTGTTGTACCCAAACATAATTGATAAATAAAAAAAATATTATTGGAAGGTGTTCCGGTTTATAATTAAAATCAATCAAGATCAACAGCTAAAAGGTGATGAAATACGGTATATCTCACTTTTTTAGGTATACTGGAAAATTTTCCAATATTATTATATGAGATATCCAAATATAAAATTACTTTTACTTTTACAAAAGATCTTTAAAAAAAAATAACTTGAGAAAAGATTTTTACGAGAAATTCATCCAAACAAACCTTTATTATATCGAAAATTATAAAGAATGATTAATTTATATAATATTTAATTAATATATTGTTTAAAAAAGTTGAGAAGATAAATTTATCCCTTATATTGATGACCTCTTCGCTCTGCACCTATCAGGGACGGATTTAGGGGATGGCCAGTGGAGGCTTTGGGGCCCAGATATTTGAAAACTTTTTTAACTAATATAGCATATGTGTTGCTTTACTAAATGTATTTTATGATTTAGTGGGTGGCTTTCTTTTATTAGAAGGATATTGATATTGATATTGATATTGATTGAAGGACATGGTTCAAATTCTAGCTCCGCTGCCTTCATCTTTTCAACTTTTTCCTTACTTTTTCATATTTTTTTTAGTATTAATTGAGAGTGTTATATAATATGATGGCCAATTATTTTTCAAATGAATAATATTTTTTTCTTGTTCCTTCTATTGTTTTTATTTTATTTTCATCATTAATTCTTACATCTATTATTATATAAAAATAATCTAATTTATATATTGATCCTTAATTTAATGCAATAGATAAATATAGATAATTAATTATGTTATTTTAAAATCTACTATTTTTTATGAATTTTTTTTTGCAAAAAATGTCACCAAATTTAATATGCAAATTTTAATTTTCGCCCCCTTAACAAGATTTTTGGATCTGCCCCTGGCTCCCATCTTGCTTGGTTGCTTCATCTTTGCTTGTTTCTTCTTTCGCACTTTTCATCTCTGCTTCGCCGAAGAAGGGAAGAAGAGGAAGAAGAAGAAAGTGACAATTCAAAGAAAAATTGTCGATACCGCTTTCAGCATCGTCTCTGCCTGAGGCATTGTTGGTCGTCATTGTTGCTCGTTATTATTTATTTTGGTGCCTAGATTTTTTTCTCTCTCCTGTTTAATAGTTTTATTAGTATTTTTCAATTATTTTTTTTAGAAACACTAAGTATAGAAATTTTTTTTAAAAAAAATTATCAAATATATCTATAAATATTTAGAACGCTTATAAATTTATTCATAAAAGAAAGAAACTAAATATAAACCCATGAAAGATAGATTTTTGTTGACAAAACTATCCAAATTAAAAAATATTATTTAAAATTCCTAAATTGCCCACTAACAAAACCTGTCCTCACTCCAAATCCTAATTCACTCCACACAATCACCACCCCTAACTTTTAACCCCGCCACCATCTAAAATTTCTCACCACCAGCTCTAACCAGCGTAAAAACCACATCAATTATACACAATTGTTGTAGTGCTATTTCAGAACACTACGCTTAGTGAAGTAAAACATACATGAATTTGAAGAAACAACAAAATATGGTTTAAAAGAAAATCCTGGAATAAATGGAGCATAAATGAGTTAGCATCATGTAATGTAAGTAATGAAACTTAGTGGGGACAAGGCTTGGCAATTAGAAGATTGGAAGTGGAGAAAAAATGGAACCGGGCCTCAAACGGTCAAAACCTTTGCTGAAATTGGAGGCATGCCCCTCTTGAGATGCATAGAAACTGTTTTAAATGGTTGTTATGGTGTTATGGGACACATGCCCCTCTATGGACGACGGCAACACACATCGACGATTTTTCGTGTGGTATCTGATCTTGTTGATTCATAGACGATAAGCTTCTCTGTTGTAATAGGCATGACAATACGTTCAAACATGGCGGATGATAACATGGCAGAGGAAGCAGCGGTTGAGCATTTTTGCTGTAATCGGTGATAAACATGACCTTCTCTTGCTCGGATACAGCGGAGGACAACCTAGTAGTGGCAGCGGCGATGGTCCGACAGATGATGACAAAACGATTTGTCTTAGATTTGGTGGAGAGCGTTAATGAGATTGAAGTGAAGGTAACATCCTTGTCCACATAGCAAGAAGGCACTACTATTTTCAAAGGGAATGGGTGGGAATCGGGTCAGGTATGGGGTTTTTGGGTAGAATTTTTTGCATAAAATTTTGGTCGAGTTCTCTCTGGCGCTGGTAGTGAGCTTCTGCGGCGTCAGGACAGAGTAATGGCAGTGTCGTGCTATGCGAGGAGATGGAGCAACAACCGCAACACAAGGTAATGCACCAAAGAGAGAGAGAAAGAGGGCACGGAAGTGACGTGCACTGGATGGTTTAGCTGATGGAGTTTGATTAACAGAGAGAGAAGAGGCAGAATCGAGATTGACAGTAGCGGCTTTGAAATCGGCGACGAAGCAGGGAGGAGAATGGTGGTCATTCAGTGAAAACAAGGGTGGTGGCGCTGGAACAAGGGTGAGGTTCAGCGACTGCGAAGATAATAGAGGCATCAGGGTTGTGGTTTTCTCGTTGTAGCTGGTAGTGCTGGCGTAAGAAGTTACTAACATCGTTGGCGTTAGTGGCAGCAATGGAGGGTCCGGTGGCGCTCTCTGAAACAGGGGAGATAAGCAGTAGCTCCGTGACTCTAAAACGACGGCAGAGATAGATGCGGAGGATGAGGTGTTGAATACGATTGAAGGAGCAGGAGAGCGGCGGTGCTGGTATATGAAGGAGACATTGAGAGGGACGTTGATTTTGGGTAGCCGCCGATTCTGAGAGAAGAAGGAAGGTTCTTGGGTATTGAGGCAGGGAGATGTAAAGTGAACATGTAAATAGCAGAGACCATGATGTGTAAGTGAGAAGGGTTTGGTCAAAAATTGGTTCAGGTGTTTTTTTTTGTTTTTCAAGTAAAACTTGGTTTGTCATAATAAATCGGTTTGTTTTTGAATTTTTGTAATAAATCTGGTTTGATTGATTTAATTGGAGCATCCAATGATAACATGACACATAAACAACTTTTAAAAATGTTGTTTCAGAGATATTGATGTGAGTATGACAGATTATGTAGTGCCTCTTTTAAAATAAAGGCATAGTACCATGGTGATTGTTTATCATAGACATTCAATAATATAATCTTTTGGTAACCTCTAAAAGCAGGTTTTTAAGTTTTTTTTTTTTTTTTTAAATAGAAAACAGATTTTTTTTTCTTCCTCTTTGTCCCTCTCTCCTCTTTCTCTCTTCCTCACTCCCTTCCTCTTTCTCGATAATGTACTCTTGAAATACATATAATCCTCCCATCCCTCCTATTATTGTACTCTTACATAGGTTGCCCATCATTATTTTTTATAGTTTGTATATTTTCAATCTGATTCTTCGTGATAATTGTATAGGGTTTATACCTTTCCTCCTTAGTCCTTTCACAATGATCAAATGTATAAACAATTATCAAAATAAAAAAAGAAGAAGAAAAAGAAGACGATTAATGGAGTGGAGAGGGAAAAGAAAAAGTTCACAACTAAATAAAAACGAGAACAGCCGAGGCAGGAGCACAAGTGGAGGATACAATGGCCTCCTTGGGAGCTGCACAGAGTTCGATTCCCAGTAGAGGAATAATTTAAAGTAGTGTGAGTTGTGTTGTGGTGTGGGTGTATATGTGTATGTTGTCCAAAAAATAAAAACGAGGGCCACTGACGAGCGATGCTGAATAGATCAATTATGTTAGGGTAATGCTATTTGAATAAGTGATTTTGGCCAATCGAGTTTAACCAAGTGATTTATTTCTATGTTAAATAGAATATTATTTCGGTGTCAAATAGTATAAAAATTTGCACCTAAATAAAATTTTATTTAACATCAAAATAGTTATTTAGCATAAAAATAAATGATTTGGTTGGACTTGATTGGTCAAAATCACCTGTTTGTTTTAATATCTTTTGCCATTATTTTTGGTGGTTTATTGAATAAAAAAATACTGATAAAGAATTTAAGAAAATATATTTAGATCGATAAAATCAAATAATCAAGCCAAAATTTATTTGCCAATTTATTTATTGTATTTATCATATCTTGTGGTGGCTATGTTATTTTCTTTCCAAAACAAATATTTAAATCTAAAATTAAAGTTTGCTAAAATTTGAAATAAAAAGATTTTTGAGACAATTTTAATTTTTGGCTAAAACTATAAGAAACAAAATAGTAATTAATCTACTTTTTAAACAATTTTTTTTATAAGGGGAAGAGAAAATCGTTTTAACCAAACTTCCTTAGTTGCTCCCTCTCTCTTTTTTCTCTCAAAAGCTAGTTTTCTTCCTTCCAGCCAGTAAACATAGGGCCGCCGCCGTCGCCGCCCAGCTACCCAGGCGGTGGCCCTCCTTTCTTTCCTTCTCTCTTCTCTCTTCCCTCTTCCCTCTTTTCTTTCTTCTTCTCTTTTCTTCTTCTCATCTCAGTCTTTTAATTATTTATTTATTTTTGCTTTTTTAATGTGTGCTTTGTGTTTATGCTTCTCTTTTCGGGTTTAGATCCGAGATTCAGATCTAGATGTCCAATAACCTTTTTGTGGTATTTTCGTTCTCTTTTATGGTGTATTTAGGTTTCCTTTGTGGCTGTTATGGTATAGATCTGATTAGATTTGGGAAGAAAACATCATGAAGATTTGTTTTTGTTTATGAAAAAAGTTTCAGATCTAAAAAATACTCTAATTTATGTGGAAAAAAAAAGTGGTATCCTATAATGTTGCAGCGTAACCGTGTAAATTCAGAACAATAGTAACTCAATGTTGTTCCGATTTTTATTTGTTAAAATTCTCAGTAATCGAATGTTGCGCCTCCTATCAGATTTTAGTTCAGCATATAGGATATGTATCTTTCTTTTTCGATGTAGATTTCATATTTTTTATCAGTTTGGATTAGCTTTTGAAAAAAGAACTTTTTTTATGGCTTTTTTAAAAAGATCTTTTATTAATAAAAACTGTTTTTTCTTTTGCTTTTTTAAAAAGCAAGACATTGTTGACTTCTTAAAAAAGCACATAATTTACTTTTTTTAAAATAAAAGTACTTTTTTTAAAAATATATTCAAATCATTCAAATTTAATGAAAAATAACTTACGTTTTACATGAAAAAACCAATCCAAACAATCAATTAATCAAATTTAGCTACTACAGCAAAGATCGCGTTATACACGATATACACAACTTCAACCTTACATTACAGCGTGAGTGGCACTCTAACTAGAATTTAGAACTGAGAGTGAAACTATGGTCCTCTTATTTAACTTTGAAAGGAAATTAATTAAAATGTTTAAAGAGGAACGAACTTAGTCTATGTTAAAATCTAATATTCGAATGTGGTGGTCATATATACTCTTAAGTCTTATCCATCCATCCATATATATACATATTTGACGTGGAGAAGAAGGTTTAATTGGAGGCAAATCACATCAATGTTTTAAGATAACATATATACTCTTAATTCTTTTTTTCTTTTTCTTTTTTTGACTTGATATATACTCTTAAATCTAAGTATACATTTGTTTTTTTTAATCAAATTATTTATTTGGTATAAAATATAAGTTCGTTTTAATGGTATTTATATATTATTTAATATTGAAATAATTTTTTAATCTATTTAACATAAAAATAAATGATTTGATTGAATCTGATTGACGAAAATTGATGTATATATAATATTGCCGAATTTTTTTTTACATAAAGAAAATCAAATATATTTCTGCAATTTTAAATAGAACTGTATGGAAATAATTAAAACTGAAAGCCATATCATGGTGACAGCAGTAACGAAGGAGGAGGTATTCGTTGCTAAATTCACATAAAATGTAATATTATAATACAATTCTTGATTCAATGTATATAAAAATTTAAAATTAGAATTTTTGTTATTATTAGTGTTGTTGATATGAATATATAGGGGATAGGGCAATACTATCATACAAATGTAATTAATAATATACATGAAAAGATTATATACTTAAAATGTTTTAGTTATGAAATAGTAATATGAATAATTTTTCATATTTTTTATTGAATGTATTATTATATATATATATATATTGAATTTTCTGTTAATATCCGCAAATATTTGTATAAATTTATTAAATCTTGTAGAAACAATCAGACTCATCGATGGTAAATTGGTAATCCATAAAAAAAAATAAGAGACATTTTTCTCAATAAAGATAGGAAGTAGGAGAGGACCCTATTCATCTAGGAAAAAAAACTATTCATCTATATTTTTCTCTTTTAGAAATTGTGAAAAATGGAATTGAATTAATTCTAACAATATTTGTGTTGATGAATCTCATCTTGTACAATATAAATTAGATATAGTTTTTTTTTTAAATTTAACTTAACAAAAAAAACGGATCCTTTTAGCGCAACCTATATAAATACACACATACAGAATTAATATGCCCATTTCGTTTTAGAAGGAGATAAGTTTAAGCAAAAACAACATATTCTTGAAAGATTATTTTATAGCACAATTTCATAAAATTAAAAATGTTAAAATAATTTAATGAAGAAGATAAAGTAGAAGTTGTTGAAACAATTATTAATGAAGAAGTTTACGGGCCCAATAGTTGGCATCGTTGGTTAGGGGCCTATGCCATTTGAAATCCTAACATAATCTTTTTTTCTCCTGCACCGTCACGCCACTCTTGCCGCCTCACGCTGTTCTTGTCGTTTTTCCTTATCCTCCTCCTTCTTTCACCACCGCCCTTGTTTTTCGCTGCTGCTAGCACCTCCTCCTCCTCCCACTATTGCTTCTTCTTTCTTCCTCTTCTTTCAGATCTGCACGTCGAGCGCAACTCCATGGAGATGGTGAAGGAGATCGCGATGGGAATGAAGATTGAGAAGATGAAGATGAAGCCAGCATCTGATAGCAACATCACCCTCCATCACCAACCTCTGCTGTTTCTCTTCTCTCTCCTCCAATTATCTCTCTGCTGGTCTAAGGCGATGACCGCTCCTTTTTATTCTTCACCGTCATCTTTTTCATCTTCTCCTCTTATTGTTTGTTGTTGTTGTGATGGTGCAATGGTGATGTTGGTTAAGTGGTGTTGAGGTTGTTGTGGTGAAGTGTGGTTGTGGTAGTGGTGGTGGTGAAGTGGTGGTTGTTGTTGTGGTGTTGGTGGTTCTGCATGCTGTTGGTGTCGTAATGGATAGGTTTCGGATGATAATTTTGTAAAGTTTCAGATGATAAGCTGGTAAAGTTTAGGATGATAACTGCTTTAATTTTGGATGAAAACTTATAATTAAACTTATTGACTTTCTAATTGCTTCCTAATGTTGGTTTCGTAACACTACTCATTATTAATAACTAAATTAAATCGGGAGTTTGCTTAAGTAAATCCTCTTTTCTTAAAACCTTTATTAGTGACTGTAATAAATTTCCTAAACAAAGAAAAAGGGTAAGACTGATATTTCCCACAAGTCAACTATTATCATTATTATTTTTTATGAGATGAGACAAGTCAACCATTACAGCGAAGCTGATCTATATTTGAAAATGAAACGCTGTCATCTTCTTCTTGTTTTTAATTTTTTTTTTTTGGAAAAATTATCATTAAAGATCGCTAAGAATAAATAATTAAAAGAGGGACTAGTTATATTAAAATTAATAATAAAGACCTAATGAATTCTAAATTAAGGAGAATGACTACTCTCTTTTTATAAATAGTTGAGAGTACTCTTATTTATATTTAATCTAATTTTCTTTTCTATTACGAGCTTGTCGCAACTTTGGTTTGCAACATTTTTGCCGGGCTTAGTTAATATTTAATCTATCATATCTTTTTTATTGTCGAGCTTAGTTATCATATAAAATTAAAAAAAATTATCATCTAAAATTAAGAAATATTATTATCCAAATAAAATAAAAATAATCACTCACATAATATATGAATTATCATTTTTAATTCATCTACTATCATCATCAATTGCATTGACTGCCAAATATATTGGCAACTCTTTCATAAGAAAATATCCGAAAAGCAATAAAAATAATTCCAAAGTAGCCTAACTTTTTTAATTAGTATTGATTAAGAGAAAATTTTCAAGTCAATATATTTCGAGTCAATATATTTGATAATGATGGTAGAAACTCATATATGATTACTTTTATTTTATTTGAATAATAATATATTTTTAATTTTGGTTGAAAATTTTTTTAATTTTAGATGATAACTTAATTATTAGTTCTCAAATATTGATTTTATAGCATTATTAATTTTTAATTATTGTTGATGTACATAAGTAATGTTAAATATTATAAATATATAATTATATATTATATATGAACGTTAAAGTTAAATATATAAATTTTCAACCATGCAAGGTAATCAATAAAAATTCAGTCAACAACTTAAATTGGATGTTCTATTTCTTTATGTTTCGAAGGTTCTGTTTTCTAAAACAATATAAAGTTGGTTGAAGTTGCTTTAGATTTCACATGTTCTGCAGCTTCTATTGTGAATGTTCTATAACTAATAATTTCGGATGTTCTATTTTTTGTTGCTTTTAGAAAACTATTAGATAGTTATACTTTTCCATAAATTTTATGTTATTTTTGTCTAATTGCTGGCTGTTTTGAATTTCCTTCATTTTTAATTCAAAACTGGCAAAGAGCGTCTTTTATTAAAATTTTCATGTATTTTCCCCCATGGATTCCCCTTGTATATAATTTTTTTTTTGGTGTCTCCCCTTATATATAATTTGTTTCTATAGATCCATTACCTCACTTGCAACTTCTTCTTCTTCTTTGCTTCCACTCATCAACACCCCAACACACGAATAACAGTGATCTTAATTTGATTACTCCAATTTTCGCTGTCATTACTTACACACACGTTTTGATTGAAGGGGGGAAAAGAGGAATTAATTAAGCCTTTGGAACCCTCAAAAGAAGAATTAATGTCTTCCGATCACGGACTTCCAATCCCTGAGAATCGCATTATTGTGAGTGCACTCTTCTCCAATTCTAATTCTAATTGTAATTGTAATCTCCGCAATCGTTGTTGAAATTGTGGTTGAATAATGATGAAGGTTGGGTTCGGTGGAGTTGGAGTGGATTTACTAGCAACAGTGGCAACTTTTCCTAAGCCAGACTCCAAGAACAGAACCACCGACTTCATGGTATCTCTCTATCTTTCTATATATCTTCTTTTTCACTACCATTTTTTGTTCCTTTCCATCTATTTTCTGTTTCTCCTCAAATATAGTGTTTAGCTTTACAAATGCGTGGTAATTTGGGTACAGTTAATTTCATACGAAGTAGTTATTTTAAAAGCGTTAGATTATATTTTTTACAAATCAATTCATTTAAACATAAATTAGCAAGTAAGTTCAACTGCATTTAAATATCCCTTTTACAACTTTACATGTTCATGTTTTATTAGACTTCTAAAATACTCCCTTAATTTTATTTGATTTATTTTTTTATACTTTTTGTTTCAATATCCACTTAGAGCATATTTGGATGGTTAAAAAAACATTTTTTTATTTCTAGAAGTAAAAATAAAAAAACACTAATAAAATAAAAAATTATTTTTTTTCAAAAGATACCATTTATAGTTTTTTAAAAGATTTTTTTATTCAAAAAACATGTTTTCAATATAATAAATAAAAAAGCATTTTTATATTACTGTACAACAAACGTAATTAACAAATAGAAAATATTATTACATTAAAAATCCAAAAATAAAATTACTTTTATTTTTATAAAAAAACATTTTTTTAAAATCTAAAAAAATTCTTTTATAAAAAACCTATCCAAACATGTTCTTAATCGGCTATATTTTATTTTATCTTTTGTACATTTTCTCATTCATTATTTCTTAAATCAAAATTTTTTAGATTTATTTCGATTAATGCAATTTCTGTACTGAGTTTAATTTTATTGATGTACTAACATGTAAGTAAATATTTGTTGGAATTTTTTTTTCAACAAATATGAGAGTAACTGCAGAATACTAATAAGGCACTAGTCAGCGAAGCTTTTATCTGTTATGTATGTATTAAGTCATCTTTTGATGGGTAAACTAGTAAAACGGATTTAAGATGAAAGAAAAAAAAAATCAGAAGATATAAGATATTGTTAAAATGGTCTAATTACATATATCGTTATTGAACAGTTGTTTTGAGTATTAATTGTAAGACATGGACAGAATCCTTTTTGCAAATAATTTATATCTTTTGAGAGCTTTTTTTTTTTTTTTTTGTTGGTGAAGAACCACGTTGTCAAACTTTGGTGATTTTCTTTTTCTTACTTTTCTGAAAAAAGTTTTGGAAAGTTTTAAGTGGGAGTTATTTGCAGCATGATTTGATAATGCTTTACTTTAATATTTTTCTTCTTCGACCTGCCATTTTTTCTTTCTAAAATATATACTATAAACTTTTTTGAACAGATATATACTATAAACTATTTTAAACTTGAAAATAAATTATTTTAAATTTGAAATAGGAATTTTAAGGCTTCCTTATTTTAGATTTTTGTTTTTCAAAATTTGTTAGAAAATGTTTGATTGCAAATTGTATTAATTATAGGTTTAAGTTTTGTTTTTTGTGATTTGTAGGTTTAATTGTTTGTTAGGTACAGTTATGTTTTAAATTAAAAAAAGTATTTTCATCATTATTTTATTTATTTACTTTCAGCATCATTTTTTTTGGTATTACTTTCAGCATCATTATTATTATTAGTTACTAGTATTATATACCAAAAAACCTGACCAGCTTTTTGTAAAGTAGTGGAGAAAGTTCTTTCTTTTTGGCACCTCAATTTTAATTTTTTGAGAGATATCAACAAGAGGATATAATTTTTTCCTGATTGGTTTTTGGTTTTTAATTATAAATTATTCACAATAAGTCAAGCTTTTGGCAGATCAAATTATGGAATTTTGAAATTTTAAAGAAGTCTTTTATTTGAATTTTCACTATTCTAGTTATTTACTTCCTTTTTTTTTACATCAAATACTTCATGAAATAGAAGTTAATAAAATACAAGAGTGGTTGTTACATGAAATAAATCCATTTTCGTACACAGACAATGTAAATAAGTTTTAGAGAAACAGCTGATCAAATTGCAAGAAGGTGAGTGTATAGGAATTAATCTCTAAAATAATTGCATAGTATTAGACAGTAATTACAAACTTTAAAAAAATCATCAAATATGTCAAATCATAGTGGAGATATATGGTCTTATTTAGATAAATTTTGCCTGCAATCAACTAATTTTCCTGGCTTCAGTCACCTATTCTGGGAAGATCCAGGAACTGTCAGTGAAAAGACGCACTAACATCCCCCCAAAGCTCGAGTTAATAATCAAATTGACCGCTCAAATTTGAGGTTGGACACAAATCGACCCCTAACATTTTAATGAGGTCAAATTGGACCTCCAAATTTACAATTGTAACTCACTTTATCTCCTAAGTTCATCTCCATTAATGGCATACTGATTTGATATGTTAATTTGCCATGTTGGATAAAACAAAACAATATGTTTTTATATTCACATCCCATCTCCAATGAAATAATGTCGTTTTACAAGGTTGCGGTCAAAAACATCTCATTTTATGATCATTACTAGTAAGAAAGATGTGTTTTGTGTGAAACCAAGTTATTTTGTTTAAGATTGGACCGCAATATAAAATAACGGCATTTTATTCTATCCAACGTGGTAAGTTAGAGTGGTAAATCTTCGCTGTGTTAATGAAAATGAGCTCAGGGCTAACATGATTTATGATTGTAAATTTCGGAGTCTAATTAATTAGTCCATTGAAATTTTAGAAATCAATTTGAATCCGACCTCAAATTTCATGAGCCAAATTGAGTATTAACTCCACCAAGCTCATTGAAGTCTTCTGTTCACCTCCACTTCGCCACCAAGCAAAGCCTCATTGGCTCTTGATGAACAATATATACTATAAACTTATTTTGCCCAGTAACTGCTTTTATTTTCTGATTGTTTTTCTTCTCCTTATTGGTATTCATAATACAGTAATACTTTATCAACATATGGAAAAGTACTTTCAAGCTTCTAAACTATATATATAGCACTTCTTAAACACCCTTTCCGACCCCTAAACTTTTTCGTTTTAGACTTGGCGTTCCTTAATGAATCGAAACTCCCAGAACGGCCATAAGCAATTAAAAAATAGGACAAATCAACATCTAAATGGGACAAATCGAACCCTGAAACTACTTGAAAATAGGTTACAATGTGATGTGTCTGGGTCGATTTGTCACATTTTTTAATTGCTTAGGGCCGCTCTGGAGGTTTCGATTCATTAAGGGGCGCCATGTTCAAAACAAAAAAATTCAGGGGTCGGAAAGGGTATTTACTCTTTTAATTATAGTGTTTAAAAGCCATGTAAAAAACAAGGAATGAATAGTTGAAGATGTTGCTTTATGATCTTTATATTCCACATACTTGGGACAGGGAGTATGAACTTTATGATAGATATTTATTTGCAATCTTTCTTGTTTGATTTGTTAGGTCCAAGGTGGTGGAAATACTGGAAATGCTTTGACTTGTGCTGCTCGTCTTGGCTTAAAGCCAAGGATTATTTCTAAGGTTCCTATTTTCTTTTCTTTTTCTCCATTTCTATCTTGTGTTGAAATTCTATATTTCTTTAGAAGAATGGGATAACAATGATTGAACAGTAAACCTTTTAGTTATAGTACAAGCGTTGATACTTTGTCATGAACCAACTTCTCTAAAAGTTGTTGGGTAGAATCACATGAATAATTGTATATCTAATAATCATTTTACTCAACTTAATGGTGTGGATAATTTCTAATGATTTCTTTTTAATTGAAAAAAAAATACTAGATTGCAAATGATCCTCAAGGCAGAGCCTTAGTAGAGGAGCTAGAAGCCGAAGGGATTGACACCTCTTTCATTGTGGTAAGTAAAACTGGTTGGTTAACTTGGAACATTCTTTATATCAATAGCTTTATAACTATGAATCGATTCATGAGAGAATTTTGTAATATATTTTTTTTACTTGTTTCACCATTTGCTTTGACTGAGGCAAGCAAATTAAAGCAGCACAATATGAGTTCAACCAAATTCAATCTTTTTTTAATTTTGGTAATTAATCTTTCACCAAAATCTATTTCCATTTGTTTCAGATCTCCAAGGAGGGGACTACACCATTTAGCTACATCATTATTGACAACCAAACGTATGTGCCATTGCTTAAATGATCTACCCAATATTTCAATTAAATAAATGTTTTTCAAAGAAACAAAAGAATGGATGATGATGACATTTTATAGATGAAACTTGAATTAAAGTGTTCATGAAAATGCTACAGATTCCTTGGTGTTTATGTGATATATCTCCATCTGAAGTTTTCTTCTCACATAGATTGCAACTAACCTCTATCATGATATTTTAAAATTTAGGAAAACACGCACTTGTATATTCACTGAAGGATATCCTAAAATGATACCGGAAGATCTTCCGCGATCTAGTTTGTTATCTGCATTGGATGGAGCAAAATTGGCTTATTTTGATGTAAGAATGCCAGAAACTGCTGTTTTCATTGCTCATGAGGTAAATCATTAAGTGCTTAGCTGATTGTGTCATGTAGTTCTTTCATAAAAAAATCTTAGCATCTTGGTGCTAAGTGATCTTTCATGTCTGTAATTGTTACTCTTTTTCTGAAGACGTTACTAACTTCAACAATGCCGATTAGGTAGGAGAGTTAGCGGTGAAAAGTCGAGACTCCTTTCTGTTTGAATCAATTAAGAATAAACAAAAAAGAAAACTATATATGAATTGTTAGTGGATTCATGTACTTTTCGCATACTGCCCAATGAATCTTAAACTGATTTAATTATATTTTGTTTGTATAGGCATTTATCCGAAAAATACCTATCTTAGTTGATGTCGAAAGGCCAAGGGAAGGATTATATGAACTCCTACCATTGACAGATTATCTTATATGCTCAGAAAAATTTCCACAGGCAAGTAACACTACTGTCATGAAGTACAATATCTCCGAAATATGCATGAGTTTTCTTAGGTTGGATTATTCTTAGACTCCAAGATTTCAAGAGTGGATCATGAAATTCATTTAACTGATATTTAGCTTTTTATTCAGCCAAAGAATAACACAGAAAAGTATTTGAGAAAAAGATAAATGGAAATGTGAAGTTATGAGTTTATCTGATTAAAATTGAACGTTTGTACCTTGTAGGATCCTCTCTCCAGTTTTGTTTTTCTGATTCATTGTGATAATTCATCTATATAAATGATTTTCTTAATTGAGATTCGTAGCTTCTTACATCGACACCTTTGTCAGGCTTGGACGGGAGCATCAACGATTCCAAGAGCACTTGTTTCGATCATGGTAAAGCTTCCAAGACTCAAATTTGTAATCGTGACTTTAGGAAAGGATGGCTGCATAATGCTTGAGCAACACACGGATGGTGAACATACTTCTTTTACCCTCATGTTTTGATCTTGTCAAATTGGTTTCTTATGCTAGAATAGCGGGCAGAAAATGCAGCCTCTGGTTGGATAACTATCTCTTGTGAATTTTGATTTCTTTATAGAAAGTAAGTTGCAAAAGTTCTTTTCTCAGAGAGTCCTTTGTTAGAAGAAGTTGATATCGATAGCACCTTGGAGTCACTAGCAAAGGGGAAGGATCATAGCACCACCATGCCTACTAGCATAGCCTTGGTATGACTAAGCGAAACTATAAACTTTTTATTCCATTTGAAAATTTTGAAATGTGATGTAATAGGAAAATTTGCAAGAGCTTCTTAAAGTAGTTATTGAGTTAGTTCAGCATTGGTACATGTAAATGTAAAAGACAGTTGAGTCATTGCTAGTTATCTTAAATCTTGGCAAAAATACTACTTGTATTGATCTTTTTTCGGTTAATCCTTCCAGGACGTGACAAGATATACTGCAGAAGGAATAGGATCCGTGTATGGAAGGTTATATATCGGGACTGCCAAAAAGATTCCAGAATCAGAGATTATTGATACAACTGGTGCTGGGGATGCATTTGTCGGAGCTATTTTATACGGTATGAGCAAACTCTTCGTGTTACCCTTTTGCATTTACAAGCTGGAATTGTGTGTTCTTCACATTCAAAAATCAACCTTATGAGGCTAATTCATCAAGTCTACATAGACTTTAATTGTGTTGTCCTTTCCTTCAAGTGTTATCGGGCGAGTTTAGACATGATTCATAGCAGACCACATTAGCGTTATTCGATCTGTGCAGCCATTCGATCTGTGCAGCCGATCCCATTTAGTGGGACAAAACTTTATTGTTGTTGCTACTGCTTCTAGTCTTACATAGTATTTTGGTTTTCTGATTGGTACCTTTATTGTTTGATGATACAAGTATACAACTGCAAAATTTACAAAGCCTTTTTATTTTATGTATATTTGCAGCTATATGTGCCAACTTAGATCCAAGGATAATGTTGTCACTTGCTTCTTATGTGGTAAGCAATCATTTAATAGATGGCATAATATGCATTTATAATCAATAGGTGTTAGGCAGAATAAAAAGGATTTCACACAGATGCACAACATTCATTGTGTTTGGTTAATACACTTTTAAAAGATCAAGTCTTTTAACAACAAAAGTGTTTTAACTTTCAAGGACTAAAGTGGATCCATTTAACAGTTAATATGAAAGTTGGAAGACAATGAAGGCCATACGATATAAATCGCCAATTATCAGTTTATATAACTATTCATGTGCTTCTGAGCTAACTAGAGCTTTAGGATAAGTGATTCATGATATGGTATCAAAACTTTTACGACCACAATGTCAAAAGTTCGGCTGCCCTCTTTGTAAGATGTTTATTGTTTTGTTTAATGTTAACTGTAGGCAGCGGCCAACTGTAAAGCTCTTGGTGCTCGAAAGGGTCTTCCATATCGGACTGAACCATATGTGGCATCATTTGCTCCGCGCTGGTAGGGACTCGAAGCAATTTTGGAATATCCAGTGTAGTATATGCAAGTAAAATAAGGTTTCATAATGCAAAATTCAGCCTTTACATGATATCAATTTTAACTAAGCATTTTGTTAAGCTTGCCCTTTGTACAAGTTATTGTAGCACTTGTTTTAGTTCCTATTTGTAATCTAAGTGTAACGAATTTTTCAAGAACATATGTCAGGATTTTTTTCCCCATTTTTCATTGTAGTTTTGTTTATGTAATGTTATGAAATAGAAATTTTTAACTTTTTTTTTTGCTAATATATAGTTACTTAAGAGATATTCGAGATTCATTTAAAGAAGAAAAGTATACAAATATATAAGTTTTTTTTCTAATTTATTAAATAGTTGGAGGATTAAAACGTATTATTATAAAAAGGTAACATACAAATATACATGTTTCTATCTCTTACATGAAAAACCTTTTAACAAGATAATAGATTACTTTGATCATTTTATTCTACACTTTCTATTAACATTTGATCATTATTAATCATACAGTGCAAGGACATTTTGAGAGAAAAAAATCAGAGGGAGTGAAATAGTTTATGTTCAATAAATTATTACGCCTGTACGCTTGTACCAATAAACCTCTGTATAGGAGTGTTGCTCCTAATAAAGATTTCAATCATAAATTGAATGATGGGAGAATATCCAGGTAAAATTTTTACTTTTTTTAAAGTAGCACCACGTGCATTTGGTAAAATAAAATAAAATATGTCTTTTAATAAGCATAAACAATAATAATTGTGTTTGTTAAATGACTTTAAAATTTTAAAATGATTCTAATAGATATAAATATAATAATAAATATGAATATGTACTGATAAATAGAATTATATTAGACATTTTAATTTTGATAAGCACACATTATTTTTGAAAAATTTCCTCTTAGGCTTTCAAAATTACCATATCTTTTAAAAGCTGCAAGCATAAATGCTTTATTTTTTTATTTACTAAACACAAAATGAAGTGCTTGTATTTTTAAAAAGTTAAATAATCTCTCCAAAAAGTTTTATCACACCCAGGCTTATTTATCATGTTTAAAACTTTTGAAGGCTAAAATAAAATGATTAAGTACTTGTTTGGATTGACTTTTAAAAAAAATGTACTTTTTTTTAATTAAGAAAAGATATTTTTCATCTAATTTGTATCATTTTGATGCATGCATTTATGAAAAAAAAATACTTTTCTTTAAAATTTAAGAAGTTAACAAAATGTTGCTTTCTAAAAAAGCAAAAAAAAAAAATCAGTTTTCATTAATAAAAAATCTTTTTAAATAAGACATAACTTTTTTTTTTTTTGAAAAAGGAGGATCAGAGACCCCAAAACACAAGCAATCAAACTAAAACCTCTAAAAAAGAAAACACCAGAAGAATCATTAACAAGATCAAGAGTAATATCGGGCGTAGCAGCATAAAAAATATGAAATTATAAAAGAGGTTAAATGTGAAATTTGATTGAATATCAACTTTGCTACAACATTTGAGCAGAAAAATTATACTTGGCAAGAGCCTTCAACCTACCATAGGAAGAAACAAAAAAGAAAAAGCTAATAAGAACTATCAATTCCAACAAAAAGAGAGTTAAAACGATAATTCAAGTTAAATATATTCAATAACACCACAGTTAGCACTTTCAAGTCAAAAGTTTAGCCAATAAAAAATAAGTTACACACCTCTCTTTGTTAGTGAGCATAACAGTTGGTTTTCCCTCTTGCTTATGGAGACTGCTTTGAAGATCATTTCAATAAACTAATTTTTTTAACGACATTCAATAGCACAACAGCAACAACAAACAGCAAAAATTAGTTAAAAAAAAAAAAGAAGAAACAGCAAAAAATAAAAAAAAGAAGCTAGTAAAATAAAACTGTCTAACAATCACTAATTTTTTTAATTAAATTCAACAGCACAGCAGCAACAACAATGAAGAAGCGGCGGCAGCAGTGAATCATTCTCAAATCTCAATTTAAATCACCAATTTTCTTAATAAAATTCAACAAGACAGCAACAACAACAAAGAAGAAGCGGTAGCAGCAGTGAATCATTTTCAAATCTCAATTTAAATCACAAATTTTCTTAATAAAATTTAACAACACATTAGCAACAACAAAGAAGAAGCGACAACAGCAATGAATCATTCTCAAATTTCAATTAAGAAGAAGAAAGAGAAGTTGTATGAAATCAAAGGAACCTGTTTATATGGAAGATCAAGAGAAGCAAAATAACTTGTAGGAACTTTAGAAATAATAATAAACATAGCTATATAGAAACATCAATATCAACTATCAAAGAAAGAAAGCTTAAATATATTCAACAGCACGACAGTTAGCACTTTCAAGTTAAAAGTTTAGCCAATAAAAAATAAGTTACACACCTCTCTTTGTTAGTGAGCATAAGCAGTTGGTTTTCCCTCTTGCTTATGGTGACTGCTTTGAAGATCATTTCAATAGACTAATTTTTTTAATGACATTCAATAGCACAGCAGCAACAACAAACAGCAAAAAAACAACAAAAATTAGTTAAAATAAAAAGAAGAAACAGCAAAAAATAAAAAAAAGCAGGTAAAATAAAACTGTCTAACAATCACTAATTTTCTTAATTAAATTCAACATCACAGCAGCAGCAACAAAGAACAAGTGGTAACATCAATGAATCATTCTCAAATCTTAATTTAAATCACCAATTTTCTTAATAAAATTCAACAACACAGCAGCAACAACAAAGAAGAAGCGGTAACAGCAGTGAATCATTCTCAAATCTCAATTTAAATCACAAATTTTTTTAATAAAATTTAACAACACAGTAGCTACAGCAAAGAAGAAGCTACAACAACAATGAATCATTCTCAAATTTCAATTAAGAAGAAGAAAGAGAAGTTGTATGAAATTAAAGGAACCTGCTTATATGGAAGATCAATTGAAGAAAAATAACTTGATCACAATCTCTTATATTTGTTACTCTTTTAGGACAACTCAATGCGTGATGATATAATAATAAAAACAGAACATTAAATATACCTTGCATTAGAATTGAGCAAAGGAGAATCCAAATTTAGCATCCCCTTGTGTTGCCACCACCATACAAACACCTTCTTCAACAAAAATTCATAAATTCAATTGATTCCCAAAATGATATCAAAACTTAAAAGATGAAAAAGCTATGCAACAAATAGAAAACAACTTTAGTAAAATGGAAGAAAAATAGCCAACAAAACAGAAAAGAAATTAGAAAATTAATACCAATTGGCTATATAGGGCATGCAATATCTTTTCCTCTTACACTCACTGCACATCACCTCATTGCTTTATCATTTCTCTGAAATTGATGGCACATTAAGCACTCCTCTTCAGGAAACTGTTAATTCACAATAATAAGAAACATAAACCCAAATGCTAATTAAAATATAGCAAAAACAAAAGAAGAAGATGGAGAATGACATCATATCAACCTCTTCTCTTTCGACAATGTCGCAAATCAAAGTCTGTTCCCTTTGCTCTCTTCTTCAACTGACACCATTTTCATTCCTCCTCTTTGCTTTTGTAATTTCTCCAATTGTAAATGGATTTTGAAATCTGGAGAAAAATAAGGTTTTAGTTGGTGGGTTGAGATTTGAATGAAGAGAAAAATAAACTGAGGAAAATGTAAGAGAAGGAAAAACAATAAATCTGAAATTTTAGATGGAAAAACGTATTGAGGGGATGATTAGGATTAGCTTCGTTCGTCACCTTCTTCCAATATTTATACCATTCTCGTTCTCCATCTTTGGGCTTTCTGTCTTCCCCACGCTCTCCTCCTCAGCTAACACAGCGATGGCAGCAGCAAGATGAATCAGCAACAATGGAAGCAATAGCAAGCTCCGACGGTAGCAGTAGCATCGTCAACGATGGGCGACATGAACGGCATCCCTTGCCGTCGCTGTCTTCTTCCCCGTCGACCAATTTTCTCTTTTTTCCTTTGATGAAGAGAGAATCCATTTGATGAAGAGAGAGATGAGAAGAAAGTGAGAGTAGAGAAGAGGAGATAGCATGATTTTTTTTTTCTTTTGGTTTCTGTTTCTTTTTTCTCTTTCTTCCCTTTTTTTTAGTTTTTGATTTTCAAAATTTTGAGGGGAAAATCCTCCAAAACAGACTGGATAAAACACGCTGGATAAAAGCTATTTTCATCCGACTAATCAGAATAGGGAAAAACCCACCCATGTGATTATATAAAATGGATTTTTTAATTTTTTAAAATGATATTAATGAGAGCCAATCAAAGTGACGTATATTGGTGGAGAGCCGATTAAAGCTCATAGAATTCTGACATTACTATTCATGAATAGTGGTGAGACTAGTCTACTTTTATATATTAAATTGATTGATTGATTGATAAATTGATGATTGATAAATTGAAAATTGATTGTCCCGGATAGAAACCAAGCGCTACCGATTAGAACAGAGTCTTCCCATTAAGATTAATAAAAAAAATTAACAAGAACATTCTCAATTAATATATCAAATCCGGATCATCTTCATAATCAAAGTCTTGATCACTTGAATGCCTCATTCTCTTTGCATCTCTTGGTCCGCCTCTTCCCCTCTTTGGTTTACCCCTATGGATTACATACACATATGTTAGTTCATCCAACATATAACTAATTGCCAGGACTTGAAACAAATTTCTATAGCTTTAAAAGTAATTCAATAAGATCAAGATCAAAGGTAAATTGGTTAAATGCTTACGGTCCATGCGCATAAATTCCTCCGCCTTTTGAACGACCAGGACCAAAATCAGACCTCCCATCTGACACCAACAGAATACAGTGAATGGGCAATCAAATTCATGATTGAAAAGTTATTGAGATGAACATTTATATTAACTCACCATCTCGTCCAACTGCAAGCTCTTCAGCCTATAACACACCAGATGAAAATGGAATTAACATGTTAGAAATAATCTACTTGTAAAAAATGAACCAAGCTTCAAACTCATTTATTGTTTCCATGAAAATCGCATCTGAAATAGTTTGTCTCAAATTGATTAGAATGGTACCATAAGATTAGGCTCCTTAGCAAAACTTCTTAATCACATATGCCATAGGTCTAGTGTAGATTAGAGCAAGTTAGAATCCTTTTTATCAAATCGTGAATTGCTAATCACCCCAAAATATCAGAAACACACCGCTTGTGAGGTTACTGAAGACAATGAAAAGAGCCTATCTTCGGGATGAAACTTTCTAGACCGCTTCAAACTGCAATGGAAAAAAAAGAATCAACAATGTCATACAAATATCGTTACATTAAGGAGCATAAGCCAAAATACAATTACACTTATATCTCAAAAAGAAAGAGAAAAGAAAAAAGTATAGGAGCACATGTAAGTGTACGCATAAACTCATCCATGATAAAAGACCTAAAAGCAAGGCCAATGACTTTGGCCAACAGTGTATAATCCTGGATCAAAAATTGGCAAGACATATACTACAGGATACAGAAGGAGATTTGCAACAGATCCCTCAATACAATTCATTACTAAATAGAACTCAGACATGTAAGACTATAGCTATTAAATGAAACCCCACTCTGTAATTTTAGTATTCACAAACATGATAAACCTTGTCCAAAGTAGGGTTTTTAGCAGTTAGTAACAAAGTTCATAAATTAGTCTTTCCCAACAATCAATGAAGCATCTTAATTGTGCACCACTCTAATAGGTTCCTAATAGGCACAACTATTAATTAGCACAAAATATCGTTCACTCTAAGGCATGCATTATCCATCCTATTTTCCTAATCCTTCAGATTATTAGAAATTTTAGAATTGAAGATTGTGATAGAAAACATAGATAATACTACTGCTAAGAAGAAATGAAATAAACTTCATAAGTGAATGAAGAATAGGTAGCTTGATCATGACATCAAGAAAGGGAAGATAAAAATTGACCATTACAAAACAAAATTTAAAAGGAAGACCGAATAGAAGAAACTCCATACAATGCAGTGTTCTTTGAGGAAGACAAGAACCCCTCAAATCCTTTCAATACATTTCCACACTGCCCAGGATCCTGTAGGTAACTTGTCTCCATATCATAAACCTACATTAATGGCAAAATGTTAGCCCCTTATTGCTAGAAAATATGTAAGAAGTCCTTCATTTAATCATTTCATGTTGGTGAACACAAGCATCCAATTTGAGCATCAAATGATCTAAGATACTGCACCAGAGTGCATCATTGCATGCCAACTCAACAAGACACTACAATTTTAAAACTGGAATTAACAGCACAACATGAACGAGAAATCTCTGGACTAGTGACAGGATTAGTATTTTACCTGTTTTTCAATGCTTCGAAGTTCATCGTGAAGTTTGGCTCTCCTACTAAGCAGTGATCCTAGCATTGCAGACGGGTTTACAGTACCCTTTTGTCCTATATAATAAGATCGGGAAAAGAAAAAACAACATTGTCGCAACTTTAAGAACTCGAAAACAAAACATCAAGGGTAACGGGAAACATGAAGGGTTACCTTTCGAGTCCATTTTCAAGCAACCAAATCAATTAGGGGCTTGAGAATTGAAGAAGTAATGTGCATATTCTGGTTTCTACATCTCTTATAGTCAAAACTTCGGTCTTGATTTTACCTTATGCCATCATACTCTACATAAATAAATAACTTCAAGATTAAAAACTAAAAGAAAGAGACAAATTTGCATGTAGAATTTCAAATATTCAAGTTTTGAATACACAGCATCACATTTGGCATAGAAATAAAAACGCGGTACTCTTAATAGAACAAATACAAATTCTCAAAATATTCAGCTAGTATCATAATCTTAAGGTCCCTAGAAACAATATAAATCTATCACTAGCCATGAAACATAATCAAGTAACATGCTACAAGCTAGTGAATCAGATCCAACTTTGAACTTACGCATTAAAAATGTACTATAGATAAATGAGACAATAACAGCTATAGAAATTCAGTAAATAGAATTAGAAACCCTAGTGCCTTGAAGCACAAGAAATTTTTCATCGCTATTTTTTTTTTCAAATTTACTTGGCTGCATCTCATTGCACAATATATACTTGAAAACGATCATCCAAATGGTAGAATTATCCTATTAATGCAACAGAAGAAAGGGAAAACGGAAAACGAAATCATGAAACAAAATCCAGACGAGTAGGACAATGGCGAAGCGACGGCAACGGTGAATCAGCGACGGAACCTCAACCGAGATCTGATGATGGACGAGAATGAGATTTGAACAGGGAATTTGAGAATTTGAGGACCGATCTTAGGGTTTTGATCTTTTGATTCTTTGAAACAAAAAGCTGAGACTGTTTTCAGGTTTAAGCTATTTCGCATTCGTGACGAGAATGAGATTCGAAATTCTTTCTCCGTTTTTTTTTTTGAGAGAGAAGGGATGATTCATGGTCTTTTGGACTTGGGAATGGGCTTCTAGCCCAGACCTTGCGATGTTTCATGTTTGAACAAATGTTGTTTTTGGTAATGACCAAAAAGAAAGCGCATCTAGGCCATTGAGTGAGAAAAAATTTATGTCCAAAAACATGAGAAAAAGTTTGAAAACGGTTAAATTTACACTTTATTATTTGTGCATTTGTAACTTTCATGTGATTCTTGATTTGCCAAACTGAGAGATATTACGAAGGTGAAGTCTATCGTGTAGTTCGCATAATTGCATCTACACATGTAGACGACACATGGTGACGCGTTATTGGCCGGTTGGATGGCCCCACACTCTGGTCCATGAGTGTTAGGGGTTCATAATGGATGTTGGTGAATAATCAATGGGTGATTACGGAGACCAGTGACAGATGGTAATCGGTGCACTTAGCATTGGGCCTCTTGTGGGTGGTCCAGGTTAGTGAATTTTTTTTCTTTTCCTTTGGGTTTGGGCTTTCGTTGGGCATTTTTTATCTTGGATTTTTTTATGTTTTCATGTGAAGTCTCACAAAAAATATGTCAAACACTCAAGTCTTGTTATTTTCCAATAGTTTGATATTTGAATTTGTTACCCAGCTTTTATTATTATTATTTAGTACATCAAAAATTTAAACATTCACAGTCTAAAACTATTACCGACTGTCTTAACTTATCAGTAAAATAAATAGAACGTCATAACCATAACATTTTCTTAAAATCTTTTCCAAATATTACTAAATTTCTCAAACAGAAAACAAAAATTTCATTCATTATTTTTAAATAGATATAAATAATTCGAATTTTGGTAAGATAAAGAAAATTTATCTTAAATGCTGATATTCCGACGAAAATAAAACTAACTCTGGTTTATATGGTAGACCATAACACACCATATAAATCTGATAAATGAAAAACAACAGCCACATCTACCCATTAGAGTTGTAAAAGCCTACTAGCTATTGCATCAATCGTTTCACAATTGTGTTGGTCCGAAATTCTAAGCTCTATGCTCTTGTTAAATCAAGCTTCGAATTTCCCTATTGCGTCACTAAAATCCTTCGCGCAACAAAGGGAAACAAATTCATGGAATATCACCTTAATCGCTTCGGTGGTGCCGCTTCATTCTTCATAACATGGCTTTTAACATTCTCCAGTCAGTTACTCGTTTCATGCTCCGGTCTTGTCTCGTGATTCGAACATATTATTACCAGCAATTTTCTATTTAAGCAACCCCCCTATAACTTCATCTGATACTGGTTGTTTCGCACACAATTACGTTAACAAAAGTTTTCCAAACTATCTTTAAATCAACACGTTCACATTTCCATGTTGTGTCACTCAAATCCTTTGACCATGCAAATGATCAATCACATTTTCATTTTTACTTCCTCCATTTCACATTTCTCGCCTAATTGAAACTTCTTTCTTGTTTCATACTATTTGTCTATCACAGAATTTCAACGTATATTTAATTTTAATTTTTCTATTAAACCCTTTCTCGATTCCCACAACTAACTCCACAGTTTTTTATACACCTCAACTTTACCCAATCAAGTTTATTTTAATACTCACTACTTACCAAAGACGAAAAAAATTACTTCATTACTAATAAAGTTTTTGTAATATTTTACTATCATATAAATTTAGACTTCTAATACAAATTCGTAATTATCTTAATTAGCATGTTACATGCAAATTGGGCAAATTATATAACATGGAAGGATTATAATTTCCAAAAATTTTAAATTTTTTTATCCAACCCCGCTAACACAAAAGTGAGGTTTCATTTTCCCACTAATTTCTCTTGCTTTTGACAAATATTACAACGGTCCCTGATTACTGTTAATTACTTGTGCCTTATGAGTGGCCCCTTAATATTACATGAGATCAAATATATTTTTCGGGCAACTGATGATCCATTATGTGTGTAAGCATGTACTACTCCTCTCCTCATGGCCCAATTATATAGACATAGCTTTATTGCCCACTCCTGTGGCCTGCAAAAGACACGGGCCTGTAAGGAAAAGCCCAAAAGGTTATGGTCCCTTATTACAAAATCAACTACTTAATCACATTCACTAACCCGAACACCGTTAGGCGTTGGACCCACCCCTCCAATGGCCTCACTCAAGGAATCAGCCAATGACCTTCCAACATGTAGCATCTACACATGTAGACGCAAATGAGCGTCTACACCGTAGAATTGGCCTATTATGAAACTAAATGTAATCTATTCTAAAGTTATATATAAAAATAACTCTATCCAACCAAGCATTTTAACCAACTAAATCTAAACCAAGTTATTTTTCTCATGCGTCAACAAAAACGAGTTTTTCGTTCTCTGCTGCAACTGTGCCTTCCTTTCTTCCTTGTTTTTCTTCTTCATCTCATCATTCTTCTTCTCTTTCCTTTAATTGCTTCTTGCAATGACGACGACGACAACGACGATGGCAGCAGTGGCATCAACGACGTAGCAACAGAGAAGAAGAAGGAGAAGGAGAAGGAGAAGAAGAAGCAGAATTAGTAAAATGCAGAAAGTAGGAAGAAGAAGATGGTGATGATGATGATGAAGTTGATGAGAAGAAGAAATTTAGTTTTTTTTTTCAAATAAATACGTTTCTGTTACTCAATGAAATTCAGTTATGTTTTTCAACGAAATTCACTTCTTTTATTTCTAAAATTTGGTTCTGTTTTTAGTCGCCTAGGCGCCCATTTTGGCGCCTAGGCGTTCATGCTTCTGATTTTCATGAAAATTCGATTATATTTTTTAATGAAAATTCACTTCGTTTTTTTTTCGAAATCCGATTTTGTTTTTCATGAAAATATGCTTCTGTATTTTTTGAAAATCTGATTCTGTTTTTTCATCGAAATCCACTTCATTTATTTTAGAAATATGGTTCTGTTTTATATGAAAATTCGGTTTTGTTCAAGAAGAAGAAGAAGAAGAAGAAGAAGAAGATCAGCAACAACATAACAGAGGAGGAGGAGGGAAGAGGAGGAGAGAGTGGAAGATGAGGAAGAAGAAGATTACGACGATGACGACAGCAGCAGCGATGACTACTAACGGCGACGCAGTCGCAATAGGAGGAAGATGATGAGAAGTTGCAGAAACGGGAAATATGAAGCACGCGTGTTTTTCTTAAAATGCTTGGTTAGGCTTAGTTGATGAAATTATTTTGTTGTATAGCATTAATGATATATAAAAACACACATATAAAGTAATTGGAATTGATAATCACATCCCTTAAGGTAAGTGACTTAGGTTGTTTAATTATTTAGTTTTGGACTCGACAAAACGTAAGAATTAATCTGGCCTGCCGAGTCTAGATACCTTCTATTCAAAAAATTGGAATTGATTAGGTGTCACTAACATATAGAATTTTCAATATCAATAAACAATACATAAAACGTTAAAAGAAGCATAATGCATATAAGAGAGTAATTTAAAACTAATTAACTCATAAAACTTAAAATAAAATTTGACACATAAACGAAAAAGGAAAACATTATATAGATAAATTAAAATCATTTGATATTTGTCATAAGGATTTGTAAATAAAATATATTCTAAAATTCAATTGTGATTGTTAAATTATTATTACTTACACATGTTTATTTGATCTCCGCTCAAGATAATTTTAAACAATAATGCTACACATACATTTATTTTACACAATCAAGTCTAACCTTGCATTTTTAACCCATTCTCATTAAAAGAGTGTGAAAACACACACCCTTCTTCTTCTCGTTTTTGCCGCAGCTGCTTCTCCTCCTCCTCCTTTTCCTTTTTCTTGCTAATGCATCACCACCACCATTGTCGCGGCCGTCGTCGTCATCATCGCTGCAGCCGCTACCATCGTCGTAACCTTCTTCTTGTTTCTCCTCATCTTCCATTTTCTTTTCTTCTTCCACCTCTTTCTCCACTTTCTCCGTTACGTTGTTGCTGTTGTTGATGTTGTTGATGATGATGTTCTTCATCTTCTTTCTCTTCTTCTTGAAACTAACCGGATTTCTTAAAAAATAGAATCGAATTTTGTTAAACAAAAGAAACGAATTTCTTCTCTTCTTCTTCATCATCTTCAATGAATTGCATTTTATTATAAAATTAAGAAGATTTCTTTTTCCAAAAATCGAATTTTGTTGAACAAAAGAAGCAAATTTCTTTTATTTTCTTTTCATCATTTTCTTTAATGAATTGCATTTCATTACAAAAAAAAAATTAAAAAATGAACCTGATTTTGTTGAATAAATTAAAATAAACAGATTTCTTCTCATCTTCTTCTCCGTCATCTTCTTCGATGAATTGTATTTCATTACAAATACAACCAATTTTTTTTTAAAAACAGAACCGGGTTTTGTTGAATAAAAGAAACATATTTCTTCTCTTCTTCTTCTTCCTCTTCATCATCTTCTTCTTCTTCATCTTCTCCTCCTCCTTCTTCATTCTATTATATCCTTCTTTTTCCTCATTTGTTATCTTTTTTTCCCCTATTCTTCTTCACTAGCCATCATCGTTGTCACCGTCATCGTCGTCTTCATGGTCGTCAACTTCTCTTCATCCCCTCCTCCTCTGCGTTGAAAGAAAACTTTCAGCTTCGTTGTTGTCATTGTCTCCTCCTCCTTCTTGTCGCTGCTTGTGTCGTCGAGATCTTCTTCTATGTTGAAAACAAACTTAACGTGAAAAAGTAGCGCGTAGAAGAGGAGGACTTGGTTGATAAAAATGCTTGATTGTCTATAATTACTGATTTTAAAAATTAGTAATACTCACTTTTATTAATAATATATATTTTTTAGATAATTATTTTAAAATAAAGGTGTTAAATAACATCATATATGAATATACTTAGTATTCCCTTATTTTCAATTACTTTATATTTCTTTTCTTTTTTATTTCGGTATACCATTCATTACCATTTTTATGTGTTAATACTTATTTCTTAATAAAACATTCATATAAGTGATGAAGAGAGTAATTTTAGAATGATTACTCTAAAGAGTTACACTTAACATATATATATAAATAGAAAGTTTTGGGAGCCAATATCAGAGAGATAATAGGGAGTCAATATCATGTTTTTTTTTTTCTTTTCTCCTTTATCACCTACTATTTTCCTAATTACACTTATTGGCTCCCTATTGGTCCCTAACGTTGGTTCCCTAGCATTACTCTAATTTTTAACATGTTTAATTTATATTAATGAATGAGAAAATCTTGCTAGCCAATATTAGAGAAATAATATTTTTTTTATTTTCTCTTTTCTGTTTTACCATTCATTATTTCTCTAATTACATTTATTGGCTTTCTATTGGCTTCCTAATGTTGGTTCCGTAGTATTATTCTAAAAATTATTATAACAATAATAAAGGAATTTGGTAAAATATTGCGGAAATAAAATGATGACATATTTTTCTTTAAATTTTTTCAACATACTATTATCTGTATAATGCAAAGAGTAATGTTACGGAATCAATATTAGGGGACTAATAGGGAGTTAATGAGTGTAATTAGGGAAATAATAGGTGGTAAAAAAGGAGAAAGAAAAGAAGGAAAAAACCTATTGGCCACTTATTTGCTAAAAAATTATGGACTCCCTAAACTTTCTCTAATGCAAAATATCTTTGATATATATATATGGTGCCTTTTGTGGTGCCTACGATTGTTCAATGGCTATGGTGGCTATGAGATTCTAACCAATGTGCGCAAGACAGCTGGCATAGTAGGTAGTTGACTGTGACACACTGACACTGGGCTCTTGTGATGAATTTGCTAATGAAGATGATAAATGTTTTTTGTCCTTGAATAAGGATTACGATAATTAGTGAGAGTTAAAGTCAAAAGAACATTTTTTTTGCGAGAGTGCAGGGAGAATTGAATATGAATAGGGGGAAGAAAAAAATTATTAGGGTTCAAAGAGGGGTCTATGCGATGCCTCTATGATACTATTTCCTGAGATAGACATGATGACTAACGACATGGGAAGGTGCGACGAAGGGAACTGCCGGCATCGGTGTTGCGGGGCTGGAGGAGTTGCGGCGTAAGGTGGATCCTGGAGATGGAGGGCGGTGGCGTGCTTTAAGTTGGCGATCGAACTTGTTACTAATGATTCCTCTTTGGTCGTCGTTTCGATGAATGTTGCTTGAAGATTGAAGCCACTGATTTGATTGATTAATTGCAGAAAATGGCAACTGAGTTTTCTGTGTTTTGAGAAATAAAAGAAGATAGAAGAGGTTAGATGCGTGGATGCATAGTTACTGGACTTGTAGGCGTGATTATCACTTAATCATTTTCAGCATTCTCGCTTTACTAATGATACATGGCATATTCTCAACGACGAGTCAATTCATAGCTATCCATAGTCACCTAGTACGTAGGCACCATATTCCTCGCCTCTATATATATATATGCTATGTTTGCCATGGAGTTTGTACCATTTGGCATGTTTGGCTCTGTTGTGAGCTAACTTGCAAGTTCATTTTTGGTTTTTTTTTAATTAACATGGCTAGTTATTTGTAATTTCTGTATTATGATTTATTTGTGGATGATGAGTCCATTATGGACTTTAGCACATACTTTATTTGCATATTATTTTACCAGATTGAAAACAAAGGAAAAATAACAATAGTAAAATAATATTTAAATTAAAAAATATTAACAGTAAACTTTAAATTAAAGTTTAAAATAAAATATCATATAACTTATTGTCAATTTTTATTTTTTTATTTTTGTGCTTTTTAGTTTTATATTATTCGAGATGATATTAATATATTATACTTAGTGCCAAATAGCTCACAAGAACAAGTTGTAATTGAATATAGTTAATTAGTTTTTTTAGATAATACTCAAAATAGTACAAACTCAAGGTATTACATATTCACTTTTATTAAAAGTTCGTTGCATATGGCAGTTTTAACTGCATCTTAATCATAATTTATTTATTTATTATATTGAGTTAGATTTAATAGAGTGCATTTTAGTAATAGCTATAAATAGTACATAGTAATAATTATATTTCTTTAAGATTTTAATTTATTTGATAGATTTAATATTGGCAAACTCTAACTAATCCTCTGAAAATAAGAGGATAATTTATCCTTCATGATGTGACAAATTTTTATTAATTAATCTAAAATTAAAATTTTTTAACTAGAGTTAATGCTTGAGGTAAAATTATACTTAATTTATTTTCTTAAATAGTATCATTTCATTTCTAAAATTTCTAAAACAACCTCAATCCAATCTCTTCTTCTTCCCCCAAATGTGATTAAACACAATTCTTCCTGCTTTCTTCTGCCACCACCGAATTACACCCAATTCATAGGGTTTCAACTTTCAATATTTAAAATCGGAGATTTACTGATTCACATCAAAATTCATGGTAATCGAAGAGGATTTCAGCAACACAGCTCTCAATTTCATATGTTGATAGCGTCGACCTTATGAAACAATGCACATGTTTCTTTTGCTCTAAAGGTGATTATAATTGATTTATGTGAAATAATGGGAGATTAATGTTTAATTTTATATTTTAGTGACAGAGCACAGAGGATGAGGATAAGGATGGGTGGATGTGAGTTGGGTGTCACAGCAGAAATGATGAATAGTGGGTTGGGTTAATTTGTTAGGGTGGGTTTGGATTAGGGTTATTTTATAATTTTTAAAAGGGAAAGTATAGGTAACTAATAATTTTCTTACTAATAAATTAGCTAACAAAAAATACAATATCCAAAACCACTATTTACACAACATCCATCATGGAAGCCATAGAATATTCAAAACATAAAACTTTAGTCAACTTTATATTTTGTTAGAAACAGAACATCCGAAACCTAAAGAAATAGAACATCCAATTTAAATTGTTGGCTGGATGAATTTTTATTGATTAGCTAGCATGGTTATTTTTAAAAATATATAAAAGTTTTACCATGGTTAAAAGTTAAACTAGAGATAGAATTTCACATATCTAATCAATCAATAAAAACTTTAAATTTTAAAGAGGGTAATTTATCATTTCTGAATGAGGAGGTTTGGTAACATTCAACTTTAATATTTCATTTGCTATTAATATTCTTCAATGTTATTATTCTTTATTCACGGTTTTATCATATACAACATTTACCGGTCCAATATAGTGGTCAAAATTTCCAATAGAGATTTTAGTTGTACACTTACGGTTACAACTGAAGTAGGGCTAGGGGTCAATATCACCGATAACTTATGATTTCCAATTAATTGTAGGCCAGCAACAACGTATATGATCGGTGTTGAAATATTATAGGGACATCCAATTCATGATAACTTCACATATCACTACCGGCTACATGTGGAATTTCCAGAAAAACCGCCTTAAAATTTCCGAGATATTATGATTGAAACCAAATGACAATAAAAAATACTCGAATGAGTACTGCAACCAAAAATTAATAAATAGGATGCTGCAATTAGAATTAATGGAAGAATACATAGAAAGAAGACAAAAGTGATGATTGGGAAATGAATAATAACAAAAACATATGTACTCATAGAAGTACTGCAATTAATAACAATAATCAGACTACTCGTATAATTCCATATTCCTTTTTTTTTAAATAACTTTTTTTGGGACAGCTTTTAAATGATTTCACTCCTTGTTTTTTCTCATCTTCCATTTTCTTTTCTTCTTCCATCTCTTCCTCTTTCTCCATTACTTTATTGTTGTTGATGATGATGTTCTTCATCTTTTTTTTTCTTCTTCTTGAAACTAACCGGATTTCTTATAAAATAAAATTGAATTTTGTTAAACAAAAGAAACGAATTTCTTCTTTTCTTCTTCATCGTCTTCTTCAATGAATTGCATTTTATTATAAAAAATGAACAAGATTTCTTTTTTTAAAAATCGAATTTTGTTGAACAAAAGAAAAATATTTCTTCTTTTTTTTTCTTCTTCATCATCTTCTTTAATGATTTGCATTTCATTACAAAAAAGAAATGAATTTCTTTTAAAAAAATAACCTGATTTTGTTGAACAAATTAAAACAAACAGATTTCTTCTCATCTTCTTCTCCATCATCTTCTTCGATGAATTGTATTTCATTACAAATACAATCGAATTTCTTTTAAAAGCAGAATCGGATTTTGTTGAATAAAAGAAATAGATTTCTTCTCTTCTTCTTCATCTTCTCCTCCTCCTTCTTCCTTCTGTTATCCTTCTTTTACCTCATTTGTTATCTTTTTTCCCTAATTCTTTTTCACTAGCCATCATCGTTATCACCGTCATCGTCGTCGACGCCGTTGTCGTCGTCGTGGTCGTCTACTTCTCTTCTTCCCCTCCTCCTCTGCATTAAAAGCAAACTTTCATCTTCTTCGTTGTCATCGTCTCCTCCTCCTTCTTGTCGTCACTGTCGTCGCTAGTGTCGTAGTGATCTTCTTCTTTTTCTATGTTGAAAACAAACTTAACGTGAAAAAGTAGCGCGTGGAAGAGGAAGACTTGGTTGATAAAAATGCTTGATTGTCTGTAATTACTTAATTTTAAATATTAGTAATACTCACTTTTATTAATAATATATATTTTTTAGATAATTATTTTAAAATAAAGGTGTTAAATAACATCATATATGAATATACTTAGTATTCCCTTATTATCAATTACTTTATATTTCTTTTTTTTTATTTCGGTATACCATTCATTATCATTTTTGTGTTAATACTTATTTCTTAATAAAACATCCATATAAGTGATCAAGAGTAATTTTAGAATGATTACTCTAAAGAGTTAAACTTATTAACATATATACATAAAAGTTCTTTTTTTCTTCTTACTTTTAGGAGCTTTCAACTTTTATACAACTTTTAAGCGAGTTTAATGAGCAATAGTAAGTCATAACACCAGTTTTTTATTTCAACTACAGTTTATCTTTATATATATATGTGTTCACACTATTCACGTAATATGTCCCTTAAAAGTTGCAACGTCCTATCTAATTTTGAATTATTAATTATATAGCTTCTTCTTGTCAAAATTAATTTAGGCTATTTTACTCAACTTTCCTAGTTTCAAAAATTTATTATTGAATTATCCTTGTTTTAAAATAATTGACCCAGCTGCCCGTGGCAATTGATTTATATATCTTCATTGAATAATTCTATTTATACATTAAAATCAGCCACTATATTTTTATACAATATACATACATAATTTCCAATTAAACCTAATAAACACTTTACGCACCAAATCTACTCAATCCTCATTCCTCCATTGCCAACTCATTTTCTTAATCTCTCTCTCCTCCATGTATTGGGCAACGAGGAAACACTAAGCCCGTATAATTGACTTTTCCATTGATTTTATTCATTCTTTCACGTTTTCTTTTCACCTTTTTTCCCTCTTATATCACTACATACTCAAATCAAGTTTTGATCACAATAATTATTGGAATTAATTAGAGATGGCGCTGTGACCATAATAATATTTTGCAACCCAGAACCTTTGGCATAGACATCTCTTGCTTTATGAAGCCGGCCCCTTTTTATAATTTCTTTTTGAAAAAGATAAATATCTAAATTATATATATATATATATATATATATATATATATATATTATAATCAAACATATTTGAAATTCAATTAATATTGGTGTACACATAAAACACACTAACACATCCTAATTAATCACTCCCTCAAGTGAAAAATGTTTATGTGTTTCATGTATTTTATGTGTACACCTAGCAAAACCGTTTTTAATTATAGTACAAAATTGAGTTATAATTAAATTTAATAATCTAAATCAAAATTTAAATGCATGATATAATTAGATTATAATCAAACACTTTTCGAATCATGGTACAAAATTCAATTATAATTAAACGCGCTTATGGTAATAATCAAACATACTCTAAATTATTGTACAAAATTCAATTATAATCAAATTCAAAGTTCTGTAATCAGATTATAATGAATCATGCACGCTCCAAATTATAGTACCAAATTTCATTATAACCAAACATGCTCATGGTAATAATCAAAGTCTATAGTCAAAATAAAATTCAGGGCTATAACAAACTATAATCAAACATGCTCCGAATTATAGTACAAAATCCAATTATAATCAAATGCGTTTATAGTAATAATCAAACACAATAGTCAAAATCAACCAATTTAATCAAAGTCTATAGTCAAAATAAAATTCATCAGGGCTATAACAAACTATAATCTAACATGCTCTGAATTACAGTACAAAATCCAATTATAATCAAATGCGCTCATAGTAATAATCAAACACAATAGTTAAAATTAACCAATTTAGAAATTGAACCCATTTTGTATATGTTTCAAAAACATTCTCCTCAACAAAATCAACAACCAATTAAACCAATCAAGCAGCATTATATCCGTCAGTTCATAAAACAAAGGCTAATAGCAAACACCATATTAAAAACAAGAATGCTAGAATTAGAAAACCATAAGACTGGTTGATGATAAAGTTTAGCTAGAGAAAAACAAAGGAACTGATGTGGAATAGAAACAAAATTGTAATGTTGCCTAAAACAATAGTAGTTACACATATACTTTTTATAAAGACCTGTAGCCAAAATGATTTATTATGCTGAAATTGTTGAAACAAAACAAAACATTGGTGTCACTGTCCCACTCCAATCACAACAACCACTCTCCATCTTATCCTTGAATGTTAGTCCCTACAATGTTGAAGGAATTAGAATCGAGGCTACAACAATTGTAGTGGTTATCTCTACAAGCATTCCAAAGAAATTCAATGGAAGAATACAGAGATTATTCCAAGTATTGAAAAATTAATTTGTCAATCTGGCATTCATTTCACCAAACAATTCAACAAGAATAAAAGATAACAGCGCTGGAATTCATATGCGAATACTGTACAATATACATGAAGGGGGAAAAAAGAAAACTTACAAAACTATGAAGTGGGAAGAGCGGTGGAGTCAGCTGAAGCACATGCCCAGACATAGATCAAGCAATTAGAATCAAATAGGATAAAAACTAAGATATATATCATGATTATAATCAAACATACACACGGTTCATAATCAAACACATCAAACAAAACTATGAAAATGTTGAAATTATCAAAATTATGACGAATCAAACAGAAGCGTGAAAACTAAAAACGTATAAATTGACAAGACCTAATACTTAAATGTTGAAATAAAACTAGGAGAGTAGAGAAACCTCACTGTGAATCAGAGAAGACAGTAGGGGTGGTGGCGCGAAGAACGGAGAAGACACAAGGGAAAACCGCTCTCACGTACTCACTTGCCAGAAAAAAGCAAGAGCCACCTCTTCTCTGCGTGAGGCAGCGCGACGAACGGAGAAGACGGTAGGCGTGCCGGCGTGACGAACAGAGAAGAGCGAGGGAAGGCGGTGCGGCAAACCGGAGAGGACGCGAGGGACGGCGGCACGACGAACCGGAGAGGATGAGAGGCACCGCGACGCGACGAAACACAGAGGATGCGAGTCACGGCGGCGCGACAACCGGAGAGCAGGCGAATCCTGACGACATGAAGAAATTGAAGAGGAGGCGAGTCCGACGGCGCTGATGATAAGAATGAAGGTGAGGTGGAGTGTCTTCAGATCTAGATCGAGAGTAGAAGAAGCAAGTGAGAGTGAAGGCGGTGAGTCTCTGCAGATCCAGATCGAGAGTAGAAGAAGCAAGTCAGAAAAAGAGCAGCCTGGTAAGCGCGTGTAGCGCGTTAAAGATTAGGATTGTGTGTGTTATTAGGTGTATGCGCGTGGGATAGGTAGAAGAGTGTTATTTGTATTTTATATTTTTTGTATTTTTATACCGTATTTTATATGGTGGCTGAATTTGATGGTTAAAATCGGTGTGCACATATCACAACTGAACTTCATTATAATTCTCTCATAATAACAAGGATCTCCAATAATGTGATTTGATTAGTTAATTGACGCCATTATATATGTATATTTTTTTTGGTGATTATATATATTATTGCTGAAATTATTATTGTATGAATAAAATTCAAACATATAATCAAAAGTAATCCATAAATAAATTGTATTATTATTACTTTTAGAGTATATATATATGTGCATTATTGCACAAATTATTTTTAATATTGCCTTTGAGTGGGTGTAATATCGTTAAATGAGCCAAATCACGTGTAATACTTTGATATGGCGCCGTAATAAAATGGTAATAGAATGCGTCTTCGACGCAGAGAAGGTGTCCGTCAATGACGGATTATGTAGAATGGGTGGTGTGGATATGTGAATGCAGGAAATCCAATGACTGAGGTTCATCTTGCTTTTTTTTTTCCTGAAATTCAACTAGAATCCGTCACTGACGCATTCTCTTTTTTATTTTTTTTAAAAAAAATAAAGTAGGCAAATGGACGGTGTTGATGCAGTCAAATGCATCATGTGGTTGAGAGTGCTCCACAATCCGTCAAGTACGGATTCCGTGGAGAGAGAAGCAAATCAATGGCCCAGATGAAACTAGCAGCTCATCTTGTGGCTTGCATGCTCCCACAATCCGTCAAGCACGGATTCCCTTACCTGAAGAAAAAAAAATTGAAATCAACAGCGCAGATACAAAGTGAAGCACAATCTAACGGATGGGGAATGATGGATGATAGTAAAGTAAGAAGGTGATGAAGAAGACATCGAGCTTCCACTCATACTTCCTTCCCAGCTTCCTTCTTCAAACATTGCTTTCACTCATACTTCCTTCCAGCTTCCTTCATACTTGCTTTCACGGAAACATAGCAAATGTAAGTTTTTATTATTTTTTGTATATTTTTATGGTTGAAATTTGATATAGAGATATATATGTTAGGATTATTAATAGTTTAACATAGTTTAAATATTAAGTGTGACATTGTTATTATGGATATTAATTTAGAGGTTTGTTTAATTTTTAATTTATTTAGTTTATTTAGTAACAAAATGCCGTTGTTAACTTTGTTATTTAGTGTAGTTTAGTTAGTAACAAACAAACTTTGTTATTTAGTGTAGTTTAGTTAGTAGGATCACAAGGAATTTTAATTAGTATTACTCATTATTATTATAAGTGAAAGTGATGCTGCTCGCAGTAGGACCACTAGCATTTGATTAGTGTTGTTTTTTTATTTGTTAGAATTATTGTTAGATATATATATGTTTTTTATATATACATAATCAAATTTAGCTTGATCAAAGACTAATTCTTTCATAATAGAATCTAAACTCTATTTAAAACGGAAATAAATGAGTTAATCAATTGACTAGTTTAATTGAAATTTGAATAGACGGTATTGGTTTAATTAGTTTTATTATTATTATATAGTTTAGTGTTGTGTGATAACTGGTTAGTTAGAAGCTATTGAATATATATTTGTTATATTTTATATATACCTATTAGAGTTATGAATAGTTTAAAATTATAATAATCCCAATTAGTTTAATTATTATTGATATAGTTTAGTGTTGTGTGATAACTGGTTAGTTAGAAGCTACTGAATATATATTTGTTATATTTTATATATATCTATCAGGGTTATGAATAGTTTAAAATTATAATAATCCCAATTAGTTTAATTATTATTGATATAATTTAGTGTTGTGTGATAACTGGTTAGTTAGAAGCTATTGAATATATAGTTTTTTATTTTTTTTATATATATGATTAGTTTAGAATAATGATAGTCCTAATTAGTTTTATTATTATTGATATTTTAGTGTTGTGTGATAACTGCTTAGTTAGAAGCTATAATTTTATTATTATTGATATATGGTTTCTTTAATAAGTTAGGTTTCCTCGTACATTTGCAATTCAGACTATTAGAAGCTATTGAAGATTGAAAAAAATGGTGAAGCTGAAGAAACATATCATTCAGAAGCTTAAGGAGGACCCTGAATATGTAAGTTTTTACTAATTTTTATACATTTTTTTATGGATAAAATATAATACATAAATATATAGTTTAGGGTTGTTAATAGTTTAAAATAGTGTTAATGTTACGTGATATTGTTATTGTAGATATTAATATAGAGTTTTGTTTAGTTATTAGCAAACAAAATGTGTTGTTGTTATATATTTCTATGTAGTTAAATTATTGTTTGGGTCTAGGTATTGCATGAGCAACTAATTTCATGATTTCTTGATCTTATTATTCCTATGATAAGTGGTTTGAGGATTACTTTATGTTATTAATATTCATGTTCATTATATTTTAAAATTAATAATTTAGTCCGTGTTTTTTTTTCAGCGATCAAGAAAATTGCGCACACGGCATTTATCTACTCTGAGTGACTACAATCAGAGGATAGATGAAAAGCTAACTAATGCTGGCTTTTATCATATTTCACAAATAAAGGGAAAAATAACGAGTCAGGCAACGCTAGTGTCCGCTCTTGTGGAAAGGTGGGACCCGATTACCCACACGTTCCATCTGCCAATAGGAGAGGTTACTGTGACGCTATAGGATGTGGCAATGATCCTTGGGTTGAGTTCACATGGAGTTCCGGTGACTGGTAGGACCGAACATTGTTGATGCGCTAAAGCAAGAGTGCATTATTAATTTCAGTGCCCAGCCGAATGATAGTGATATAAAGGCTAGTAGTTTCATCAAGATATCTTGGATCCGAAGGGTTAAAAATTCTATTAGGTTGATTGATGATGACTCTATAAATAGATATGTTAGGTTGCACATTATGGAACTGTTTGGCACAACTTTGTTCTGTGATAAGTTTTCCACCCATGTACACTTGAAGTTTCTCCCTCTTCTTCATGATGTTACTCAGATAAACGCCTATAGTTGGGGTAGTGCATGTCTTGCCCACCTCTACAGAGTTCTATGCAGGGCCACCTAGTTTAATTGTTTAGATATAGATGGGCCTCTGGCACTTTTGCTTGTATGGGCTTGGGAGAGAATGCCATTCCTCGCCCCGGTTTTGACTGCACCATCTTTCCCGCTTGCTTGAAGGTAAATAGTATAAGTATGAAATCGAGTAGTATTATTCTTTTAAATTTATATGTCCATAAGCATAATTATTGTACATGTTTACCGTTGTTTTTTCAGGTGGGTGAATTGGACTGTCGAAGACATAGAACAGAGGCAATGGAATCTCAATCACTACAGGCAGATGTTCGACAATATGACCAATGATAATGTACGTTGATATTTTTCGAAATTATTTTTTTATGTAAACAGGAGGCTATGGTGTATGTTGATATTTATTGGAAATATTTTTTATATATACAGCTGGCTATATTTTTTATATGAACTAAAGTAGTTTTTTTTTCTTTTTCTTTTCAGTTCCTGTGGTTACTGTACGATGTACAACGCCTTGGTCTTAATGTTGTGCCCAGTGACATTTTCACTCGTGCGGTTCTGTGGAATGCACCCTCGCACTTAATATCATTTGAGTGCTTCGAGTGGTGTCCAACAGATAGGGTAATGAGACAATTTGGGTTGGCTCAAGGCATTCCTCCGAAGCCCCGATCCCTAGGGGACAAGCACAATGAATGTTTGACTGGTCCTAAGATAAAAAATTAGCGGAACGAGTACAAAGAATGGATATGTGATTGGCTTAATAGAGCTCCTGTGTGAGTTTCTAATTATCCCCCACCAGTAGGCGTACCCTTGGAGGACTATATCAGTTGGGACAACGGTGAATACAAGGATTTCTTGGGTCTGTCGGCATATGATGCAAATGAAGGGCAAGATGATAATGCCGGTGAGCCTGACGAACAACCAGAACAATCTCAGCAGGAATATTATGTTCCACATCGTTCACCGACTCCCATCGAGATTCCTCCAGAGCAAAACCTCCAAGAACCAGTTTTCCAAACTCATGGAAGCATGCCACCACCTGCATCGTTCCCTCAAAGTTCCACTCCATAGCACTCTTCATATCCCTTGTTTATGCACAATGTTGCTCCATTTCTTGCTGAACACATGGAGCCGCAACAATTTAATACATTTTATGGCTTGCTCAACCAGTTTGACATGGCACAGACTAATCAGACTATACCGGGTCGTTTATCCATTGATTCATTTTCATGCACCCGCTGCGTCCGCCCACTTTGCGACTAGACAATTATTTGATTCTAGTCGTAGTTTCAACATGAGAGGGATTGGTGAAGACGGGGTTCGTCGTGCGAATACCGCACCTGGTATTGATCTTAATTTTAATGCTCCATCAATTTAGGAAGACGAAGAAGCTGCTCGCTATACGCGTTACAGGGAATCTGGTCGGTCTAATAGCGATAATGATGATATGGATGAGGATGAGGAGGAGGATTACCTGGTCACGGACGAGGTTGGTAATGACAACGAGGCTACACAATGTGCAGGTAACGGAAATATATATATATAGACTTACACATGGCCATGGTTCATATGATCTTATCATTTCTCAGATAAATTTAAGCACATCAAATACTGCATGGACTGACTCGTCTTTATATACTTTCATGTAATTAATCAGTGGATTCTAGCTAGTTTTCTACCTCATTTGGATGATTGATAGCTTTTGATTTGTTCTTTTAGGCTCATATTTAATTGGTGCACCCTTCCCAGCAAGTTCCATAAAATGCATAAAAGTGTGTCTTATTGTATGGAATACATGCACCGATTTTATTGTCGGCTTCTAATTGGTAATTTATCATTCTGATTCCTGTTTTTCATTTCGTATTATGCTTCGTGTTTGCCACTTCAGGTGACGCATCTGCCCCACCCGCCGTCGCATCCACACCAAAGGCGAAGGGAAAGGCGTACGATTTGAGGACTGAACATTCCCGGCGCAATCCGAATCGATTCACTCCGTCGGGTTGGTCCGCCAAAGATCTAAAGAAAGGGGCTTCTCGAGCACTCAATAATGTAAATGATCGTTTTAAGAAGAAGTAAATCGTGTTTCTTGAAATTTTATTTGATAATGTACTCTGTTTAAAGAACTTTATTCATGTATTTTATTTGATCAGGATTGACTGATCAATCATATTTGATGATCAACTTTATTTTAGGACCTTTGATAATGTATTTTATTTGACCAAGATTGACTGATCAACTGTGTTTTCGATTTTGTTGCGTTGGGAAAATATACATAAGCAGGTTCTTTACATTTCATGATCAAATATGTTGTGAAAATATGTGTAAGCAGGTTCTTTCCATTTCATGATCAAATATGTTGTGAAAATAGTTAAAAGCAGGTTCTTTTCTTTTCAAGGTGAGCTATATTATGAAAATAAGTGTAAGCAGGTTCTTTCCATTTCATGATCAACTGTGCATGCTTGAACTACTTTTGTTCATGTCAAATATCATAAGAGCACAAGCAAGTTTCATCCATAATCATACAAATAGTCCATAAATTATTCTTTCCGATAAGTTGCATTCACGAGGACAACCTTATAATAACATAAGCATCATATTAAACTATTTAGTGTCATATTGCACTAAACGACACAAACCATATACATTACTATTATTTGTGGAATATATAGTTTGCTAATTTTTTTAACTCCGTAGTCGGTAGGTCTTCAGGCTCTTTATTGCACACTGCAGTTACATAATAACATATAATTAATATCACCATATAAAAATCAACATACAAGGCACAGTTACTATCATCAAATTAAAAAGTAGCGTGCGTTATAAGTTGATAATTCTAGACAAGACTCACTAAAGTACAATAAGCATACTATGCAAAATAAGATATCGTTTAGTAACATACCTACGGAAGGCCGACACTAATGGGAACCTGAGCCACCTGCAC
>JASCZI010060472.1:95523-105793 GCA_036250425.1 Stylosanthes scabra
TGGAGCTATACATAAAACAGGAATATAGTACATCTAAAACTAAAAATGATGTAGATTTCATTAACTTTACCAGTTTACCCTATATATATTCTCTGGTGATGCCAACTTCAGACCATTAATATCCACAAAACAATAGGGTCTGATGTTTCCTGCATCAACTTCAGACCTCAAACACCTCATTACTGATAGGACACTCATTGTCTGCGGTTGCATTTGAACAAAAGTTAACCCCCAAAAAAATAGTTGCTCCACAATAGGCAATTAAAGATTCATTTGACTAAAATCACTAAATAAACACTAGCTGTAGAACATAAGAAGAAAATACCTTGCCAGTTCCAGGAACACCATGAACACCACAAATAGCACCTTTAATGAATGAATTTATCTCCTCCATTTCTCAATATAAAAGCATGCATGATTAATAACTTGAGAGAGATATATAAAATTCTTGAAAACAAAAAAAAAAAAGTAAACTTCAACATACTTATTTCTACATGGTAACAATTTAGGCAATGATGCTAACAATAGAGAAGCCTTTGCTCTCTCAAGATCTGTTTGTTTGTGAGACCTTACATGCTCTGGAATTCGTTTTACACCTATCTTCTGAAGTCCATGGAACCGTCTTTTGTATTGATTCTGCATTATTTGAACATGTTTTTCTTTAGGAAATCATAAATGTCAAATAAAGCAGAAATGTAAAGTTAAAATAGTGGACATACTGCAGCCAACTGATGACTTGTGGATGGTTGAGATCGTGTATATTTTAAATTCTCCTCTTCATATATAATATCATCATCTGTATCAGAGTCTGATTCCTTAGAATCATTCCAATCTTCATCACTGTCAATCTCTTCACGATGCTACCATGTAAAAATAAACCCATGAATACTGGCATTAACTTAACTAATGAGAACAAAGAATACTTGAATTTATTTGCCTTATCTTCTAACATGATACCTCTTTTTCATTGTCAATATCAGCAAGACGTTTGAAACTGTGCCAATGAATGTCATATTGATATTCACATACGAAAATATCATCTCCCTCGTTGCTAGCCTTAGCATAGTCTTTTGGGGTCATAACAAAGCAATGTCTAAGGACAGATACCATCTGCAGTTAAGACAGAATCATCATGATAAATTACAGGATAGTTCCGACCACCTTAAACTACAGAGACATTCGTGGAATATATTTCTCAAGGTTATGTTAAATTCAGGAAGCTTGATAGAAGAAATTCAACTAATGAAATTTCACTCATATTAACAATATACTATTAGCATGTGACAGACAAAACAGTTATGATCCAGCACCTCGATGTCTGCAAATTCATTGGTTTGATACAGCTCCCTGCTCAGGTTATGAGGTTGTCGACCAGCAGAAGTCTCTTCCGGGATCACATACCACCGTACACGACTCCAGTAGTTGCCATCCACTTCTTTCCATATACTACTCACACCAATACAGATTTTACAAATCAAGGAAAATATCCAATTGATATCAATCACCTTAACCACAAAAACAAAAGGGCAAACAATACAGCTTATTTAATTGCACAACATAAGATGCACCTCTCAATATGTGCAGCCCATAAATCACTTGATAGAAGCTTCTGCCTCAACGTCCTAGCTAGTTTCTTACCGTCGGGCGGCCTCGAAAAGCTAACTTCCCGACCCATCTTTCGATCCTCGCAGAACCCACATAACCCAATCCCCTTCAGGAACCTCCTTCAATGGAGGCATCAAGCACTTCAAGTGAAACCCACCTAAACAATCATCACACTCAATCATTACCTCATTCCCAGAATCAAAGCACACCCTGCACTCCTCCATTTCAGGATCTTCATCATCGGAGCTAGCATCTTCCCTCCTCTTCACATAAACATCATCACCAACTTTAAATTCGCCTCCATCATAAACCACCTTCTTATAATACACGCGACGCTTAGTCGACCTCCCACCCTTTTTGCCACCCTTTTATCCATTTTCCAGTTTCCCATTTTTTGCAGCCATGGCTCTGGTAACAACCTTTCTCTCACTCTCCCTCTTCCTCTTCTTCATTTCGCACTGCTCAGGCGACGCCGGAGCAAATCGAACCTCAACAAAATCCCTGGCTTTCTCATTTTTTGGCTTCACCTCTTCACCACCCTTCTTTTCAGATCCACCTTTAACAATCGAAGAACTTCGCGTAGTTCCATTTCTACGCTTTATCACTTCGGTGGAATCATCGGCGATGGATTGGGGAAAAGTGGAGGGTTCGGTGGAAATTTTGATAGCATCCCTCATTTCAAACAAAACCACCCACCAAGTTCCTCTTCACATCCAAAAAATTGGATGCAAAAAATGACAATAATCCAGTTCGTACACACAAACTCCTCTTCACACCTATTGTTATGTGCAAACACAAGCACCTATCTTCCAGTCCCAAATTAAACATGAAAATTAGATAAATACAAGGTTGAAGTTCAGTCTAAGGGGCAAAAGGTACCTGAAAATATAAACAAAATAACAAATTTAAACAACACAAATAATAATAAAGATAGTAGGTAAGAGGAATATCACTGAAAGAGAGTTAATTGATGATTGAAACGACGTTAGATCTGCAGATCCAAGATAGTGAAGGGTGTTGAAGTAAAGATATGGTTTTTTTGTGAGACTTTATGATGGTTAAAGTTGTCCTTAGCTTGTGCCAGAGAGAGAGAGAGAGAGGGTGATCGGTGCGACAAAGAAGGGACGATCAGAGTCAATGGATAAGAGAAGAAATGGCTGCTGTTCAGTGGAGCAGATGGTGACGAGTCAGGAACAAATGCAGGATAAGAAGAGGAGACGAGAAACTAGCTGATAACTGGTGGCGAGGATGGTGATAAGCAACCAGCTCTGTCGAGTAACTAAACACACATTAAAAAACATTCAGTTTCTCAGCATACCACAAACAAATAAAGGATTTTTACCATACCGAAGATGCTTTACTAAATCTTAACCAAATAATGCAAAGCCATGACATAATGCCCAGTAACAATGGCAAGAAAAGAATACACTTCACCCATAGACTATTTTCAATAGCCACTTCCTATTAGCAACCATATAATTAGGCTCTATGAGGTTAGGCTTAGAGTTAGTTAATAGGTAATGCTACAAGATTATTGCAATCAAAACAGAAACAGAAACCTTAAAATCACTTGAGTCAGTAGCATCTCTCGGTTTAAAAAATATAATAAGAATACATACATCATTAAATAATAACAGTAAAACAAGAAGGAAAAGAAAAAACAGTAGCACCCCACACCAAAATGCAGAATCAGTTTTTAATAATTCTTAACCAATTTCTAATAAGTTCACATTCCTGAGCAAGAAGGCAGCAAGCAGCAAGCAGCAGCAATTTAACTTTCCGAAGTCTGGACCAATTTAACCTAAATGACCAAAAGCAAAAATTAGTTAATCTAAAGCAAGATTAACCAAAATGGGCAGTGGATACTTTTAAAAATAAAAACTAATTAAGCAATTTTTTAACTAAACTATTCTCAATTTCCTTTTCAAAAAAAAAAAAGCAACAGAGCACTGTGAAACAAGTAGCAAGAAGCCAGGCAAACTTGGTGGCTTACCCTCGAAGGACGGACGTACAGAGAGATCCGAAATAGACGACGACGACACGACGGCGAGGCAAGGACCTCCAAGCCGAGACGCGAAGAGGCAATGGTGACTGGTCGTTAAGACACTACGCCACGGGGAGACGAGCTGCAATGAGACGGCGGTTGCAGCGGCGAGAAGATGAGCTGGTCGGATGGCGGTGGGCAACGGCGGGGAGACGAGATGAGAGGGGAGGCTCTGCTAGGGCAAGCTCGGGCGAGTCAGAGAGAGAGAGAGAAGCTGCTACAAGAAGATAAGTTCTAACCAAGGTTGTGAAAACCAGACCGGTCAGTGAACCGCTCGAGCTACTGATTCACTGGTTTACTGGTCCAACCGAGATTCAACCGAAAAAATCGTTTTACAATAAAATAATATAAAAATAATAATCATCCCTCAAAAATAATTATTAAATATCCTTATATAAACTTAAGTCACAACAATAATAACAACAACCGCAACAACACACTACCATCATGTTCTTGTTATTCTTCTGTTGACTCCATCAAAAAATGGGATCATCTACTACCCCATGACCTTCTCACCCTCTATGCTCATCAATCTTTACAACAACAATAAAGCCTAATTTGGACCACCAAAACTTGAGTCTCTATCATGTTCTCCAATGAAGCCTTCTTCTTCTAATTAATCAAACTTTGCATTGCATGTATTTGGTGATACATGAAGAAATAGATACTTCTATTATATATAAATATGTAGGAAAAGTTTGTTGTGGAAATATATATACATTATAGTGAGTTGCATTTACTATTATTATGCTGATATGATTGAATTTGCATATAAATGCATAAACCAATGTGATTATATTTCTTGGTGTCTAACTAATATAAATATATAATTTCTATCCTATACTAATTTTTTTGGGTAAGATTGCATAATAAGTCTAATGGAAAGAGTATAAGATTGCAGAATAAATATAATGGAAAGAGTAGGACTAAACCAAATCCTTAAGAACAAACTATTCTTTTTCAATTGGGATTTAACCATTTAACTATGGATTCATGTTTGGCACATCAAGACATTACTAAAAGGATATAGTGCACATAAACACTATGGTAATCATTACTCGTGAATACTGTAATAATCCAGAAATTCAATTAACCTAAATCAGTTTACAACATTGAACGATAGGTGAAAAAAACAAACCCAGCAAAAAAAAAAACACAAAGGAGACAGACCGGAGATTAACAACAACCAATTAAGCTGATTAACAAATCTAATAACTAGTAATAATCAGTAAACTAACAGAGGAGAAGAAAGAAAGCACAGCAAGAACCACAAACGTGAAGGAAGCCAAATACCTCTTGAAGAAGAGACTGACGACAGCGAGAACGAACGACGCACACGAAGGGCAGTGGTGTGGTTGGAGGGCACAAGGGTTTCATAGTTGATTTGGGGGAGAAGGGTTGGAGCTCGAAGAGGTCCCTTTTTTTTTCTTTTAATTATTTTTGGGCCTTACAATGTGAAACGGCACCGCATTGCAAAAAAATTTTAAACCGACCCGGCCCTGGTTCGGTCTGACCATCCGGTTCTCGGCCGGTTCACCTGTTCAAACGCGGTTTCCAAAATTCTGGTTGCTATGTCTAAACCGAACTGCAAGCATGACCGGTTCGCGGTCCGACCGGTTCGACCAGCCAGTCTGGTACACACCATTTAACAACACGAAAAAATGTAAACATTAGCACCGAATGATGTGTACAGGTATGTACAATGGTACACATAGATTTTTTTTTTTAATTCATAAGTTCTAATATATTTTTTAAAATTATTTTTACAAATATTTATTTAATTATGTAAGTAATAGTATAATTTGTTTTTTTAAATAAATGATTGGAATGTATATTAGATAAACATTATTTGGTAAACTATTTTAGTACTATATAAATAATTTTACTATAATTATTTATTAATTTCTAGACACTTTTAAATATATAATTAATAGTAAATATTACCTTCTTATAAAAATCATAATTATATGCTTATATTTATATGGATGGATATAATTTATATATAATTATAATTATAATGGTAAAAGATTGTTAAGATAATTTAAATCCATTTTATTATTATTATTTCTTATTATTAAGCTAATCAACAATTTTAGACGTATACTTATTTTGGCCAATCAAGTTCAACTAAGTTATTTATTTCTATACTTAATATAAGATTATTTTGATGTTAAATAAAAGTTCATACTTCATTTCAATACTGTCTTTTGTACTATTTAAATTTAAAATTGAAATAATTTTATATAATATCAAAATAAATGATTTAGTTGGCAAAAACAAATATACAAGTAGAATATCATAAACTAATTATGTTATATATATTAAGAATATATACTAATTAATGTCTAAATTATTAATCATGTAGTATACTTGTATGGTTATTTAAAAAAACCACAAAACCTTAAATATTATATGTCTAACTTATGGTCTAAATTAAAATAAATTTAAAAATATAAGATTTTTTGAGTCACTTTTATAGTTTTATATGTTTGTTAAATTATATATTATTTATATTTTATCTTTTTGTTGTCAATCAAACTTTTATTATTTTTGTCATTTATTTTGTATTACCAAAATATTTTTATCAATTAATTTTGACATATTTTTTAAAAATAATTAATAATAAAAAAGTATTAGTAATAATATATAACCAGCAACAAGTATTACAATTTACAAATTTTATATAAAGCTTTGAGTTATATATAGGTGCTTTTTAAATAAACATTTTACACATAAATACTTGATATCATAATTTCACAAGTTACTAATAGGGAAAAGTACTTTTTATGCCATAAAAGTTTTATGTGAAAATTAATTTTGCCATAAATATTTTTTTCTCTTAAAATTGTTACAAAGATTTTATTTTTCTTTACAATAACCCTTTTGTAAAATTTTACCCTTCTATCTTCTTCCTCATCTCTTTATCTTTCTCATCCTTTAATTTCAATTTCTTCTACATCATTCCTCCCCACTATACCAATTACTTTATTTATTTTATTATTATTATTATTATTATTATTATTATTATTATTATTATCCCTAAATGCCAAATGAAAAAAAAAAGAAGAAAAGCAAAGGGAATGAAAGCCACCTCCATAGTAGCTACTACCCGTACTCCAACTGGTCTCATCAATAGATAATAAGTGCATCAAATTATGAACCAAGCAAGAGGTCTAAGAGGGGCTGAGTAAAGCTCCTCTTCCATAAGCTGCTGTTTTGCCCAAAAAAAATGAGAAACTGTTACGTTGGGTTGAAATAGAAAGAGAAGATTCAGGTTGTGGAGGATTCCCACGCTGAGGTTGGATCTCCAAAATAAGTGGTCAAATGGTTGGTGTTAATGAAAAAAATACAAGAGTGCATATCATATTAGTCCTTCTTTTGTATCTCATGGCTGGATCAAACACTCACCGGCGGTTTTGGGGATGGCGAAGGTGCTGGATTTGGCGGTGGAGGTGGAATTGGAGTTAAACTTAGCAAGAAAATCATTGATGAGGTTTGGAGAGATATGCAGAAGGAAAATAGTGCTGGTAACATAGTGATGACAGTAAAATTCAGGGGCAAAATGGTAAATGTGTTTTTTTAATAAAAAATTTAAACGTTTATGGCAATTTTGAGAGGAAAAAATTATTTGTGATAAAATTAATTTTCACACCAAACCTTTATGGCATAAAGAGTACTTTTCCCTTACTAATAAATATGAATTGAAAATTATAATATTATATAATGAAATTAAATAATTCTACTAAAACAAAACAAATTTAAAAGTTGAAATAAATATAAATATAAATATAAATATAAATAATAAGGATAAAAGATAAATATTTCCTTAATTTTTTTAAAAATGAGACAAAATTGTCCTCACTTTGATGAAATACACTCAAGTTCCCAATCTTCGAGAAAATTGGACACATGTACGTCTCCATTTGTTTGGAACACGTAACTGTTGTGATAGTTGTTGATGTGGCTGTTAACAAAGTCGAGTTGGCCATTACTGAGCCATGTTGTATGTATTCTATTGTCAATCATGCAACGAGGACGTTTCAAAATTTGGGATTTTCTATTAAACCCCCAAGCTTGTGTGCTCCAACGAAGCTCAATCGTCTTAAGAGCTGTGGGCATGTCGAAGATTTAGCTGCGTTTGGGAAATAGATTGAGACTGAGAGATTGAGATTGGGAAACTGAGACTGAATTAAATTTGTTATTGTGTTTGATTTAAAATTTACTAGGAGTTGAGACTGAGAGATAAAGATTAAATTAAGTCGATGGAGAAAGAACAAAGGTTTGTATTAGAAACCTTAATATTGAGTGAGAATTTTTTAGTAAAAAAAAGTTATTAAAATTTTAGTCCAGTTCCCACTCTCTCAGTCCTCACTATCCAAAGGTATTGAAAACACTAAAATTTTGGAGACTGAGACTGAAATTTTAGTTCCAGTACCTGTCCACAGGGGCGGAGCTAGACTTATTTTGCAGGGGTGGCGAATGTTATGTTATTATAAATTTGTATTATTTTAAAAATTTCTTAAATATCTACTTTACTTAATAAAAAATCATATAATCCACAAATTCAAAATATAGAATAATATTTGTATTATACACATTCAATTCAATGAAGAACATTATAAAACTAACCTATTTTTAGTTGTTAAAGATCAAAACGGTGGACATCATAGCTTGATGTTTTCTCATCTCGCTCCTGCAAAGAGTATAAATTCATGTCATAAATAATAATACATTGCGGCACAAATATATACATATATATGAATGATTACTTACATTTTTCTCTCAAGAGAAGCGTGTTCGACGCTTTTTTCTAGATTCAAATTCATCTATTAAAGGTAGAAGCAATATCTTTCTCAATGTAAATAACTAGATTGTTAGCAAGAAATTCATCTTCCATTTTGCTTCGAAGTCTTGTTTTGACGATCTTCATGGTTGAAAAAGTCCTTTCTGTTGTTGCTGTAGATACAGGAAGAGTTAAGATGATGCGTATCAGTCTATCAACCAAGTGATAAGTTCTTGATTTTCTACTTTCACTCAATCTCTGACATAATTCTGAAAGTGTCTCAATGCCTTTGAAGTGATTCGGTATATCAAGCTCATAATGTTGCAATTGAGACTTCAAGATAGTTCTTTCATGCTCAGAAAAATCACGGGGATAAAATTTCTCTGCCAACTTGCATATCTTGTCAATGTTAAATAATTTGAAGTTGTCTCTAGGATCCAAGGCAAAACTCAAAGATAAAAGCTCCACAGTTTGCTCGTTAAATTTGCTATTTAACTCTTGCAATTAAGAGTCAATTGCAACCAAGAATATATCCACGCGATAATGATGTCCAATTGTCACATTTGGTTGACGAGATCGCCCTCTCCGAATGATATATTGTGCATCAACATCAGGAATATCAATTTCATGTATTTGACAAAATTCCTTCACATTTTCAAGAAAAGGACACCACTCTTCCTCTCTTAATTGTTGAAGGAGTAATTTTGATGTAGAAACAAGATGCATTGCATTTAAAATATCTTGAGATTTCTGTTGTAATGCTTGGCAAAGAACATTGGTAATTCCCATGACTTCTTTCATCAAGTGTAATATGAAAACAAATTCAAAAGATAATAATATTTTTGAAACACCATAAGCTTCTCCTCTTTGTGCAGAAGTTGCTCCTTCATCAACAATCTTTTCGAGAATCGAACAAGTGGCAGAAAACATTCTTAGTAAGCTACAAATGGAGTTAAAGTGAGAACTCCACCTTGTATCTCCAGCCCTCTGCAATGTGCCAACTTGGTTCTTTCCCTTACCAGTCTGTAACTTTTCACAAGCAATCATCTCTTCGATCACAGTTGCTTGAAAGTTTGCCACTGGTCATGCCGTTTACAAGAAGCACCAACAATGTTAACAATATTAGTTAACTGTGTGAAAAATTCATGAATTTGAAGTACTTCTCTTGCAGCTACTACTAATGCTAATTGTAATCTATGTGCAAAACAATGAACATAATATGCTTGTGGATAATCTTTGAGAAACAAAGCTTGTAAACAATTCCATTCACCTCGCATATTACTAGCACCATCATATCCTTGGCCTCGAATGTTTTCAACTTGAAGATTGTAAGAAGAAAGGACAGACATCAAGTTTTTCTTCAAAGTTGTTGAGTTAGTATCACTAACATGTACAAGATCAAAAAACCGTTCTCGAACAAAACCATCATGGGAAATGAATCTTAAAACAATAGACATTTGTTCCTTCTTAGATTCATCACGTGATTCATCAACTATTGTACAAAACTTTGAATCTCCTATCTCCTCTCTGATTGAATTTCTCACCTTCGTAGCAATAATATGAAGAATTTCCTTTTGAATATCATTTGAAGTATACTTTGCAACTTTAGGAGCATTTTCCAAGATAAGCTTGTGAACTTTATCATTGTAAGATCCCAATAACTTCAATATTTCAATGAAGTTTCCTCGATTTTTTGAACTTGAACTTTCATCATGTCCTCTATAAGCACATCCTTGAAACGTCAACCATCTAACACAATCTATAGATGCAGCAAGTCTAAGCCGATTATTTTCAATCTCTTCAGATGTTTGCTTCACTATAAGTCTGTCAATATGTTG
>JASCZI010060472.1:108025-120854 GCA_036250425.1 Stylosanthes scabra
CCGAGAACAGAATCGACTCGCTAGGTAAAGACTTCGAACATTCGATTGCTTTAAGTCCAGCGAATCGACTGTAACCCCTAGTGAATTGATTCAAACGACAGAAACTTACAAAAATCAGTTCAAAATCCATTGCCTTTCTCAATCATTTTTCAAACCACCATTTCAAACCATTTGGTATAATATCCATTATTTCTTTCCAAACCTTTTCATCAATTTCTCATTTCAACCCCTCACTCGGGTATCCACATTCATCATATTCGACTTCCTATCCATTCGTCATCATTTTGAAAACTCAACAGTTTATATCATCAATCACAACAATCTCATGCACATATATCATTGTCATCAAGCAATCACATACTCAACAAGCCACACAAATACTAGCTCACCCATCCATTTTCTTCCAATTATGTCATCCTAATTCATCATTCTAAGTCCAACTAACCTAGGCAATCATACTAGCTTAAATAATGTAAGAATGAATCTAAATCTGTACCTGGATGCCAAGCTCAATGCTCACACGCGATTTCCTTCGCACCATTGAGTAACCAAGTACACCAATCTCATACCATCAGCTACTCAAGCCACACCCACTACTCACATTCATCATCAATCAAACACCTACAACGCAATAACACACAACAAACACCCAAAACCCCAAATCCATCAACCTAGACTCCAACAAAATACCAAAAACGTGGGTTGGAACGTCTTACCGCAATTCTTAGCTCATGGGCTTCGAATATCATACTCAATGGCATGCTAGATCATCACCTAAACCATGAAACTCGAAAACAAACATGGTGGTTAAACTCATTTTCGAGCAGAAATTTCAGAGCTAAGAACGGAGATGAAAATTTGATACCCATACCTTGCATGTGGTATAGGATCGAAGAGGAAGTGATAAGCTTCGATTAGCCACAAACGGTGCGTCAATTGGAGCTCCGGTGTGGAAGTTACGGCGGCTGGAAGTTGTGTGAACCGAGAATGAATCGATTCGGAACACCTATGAATCGACTCTTAGCCATTTTTGGCCTCTTTTGAATCGGTTCGGAGCACACTCGAATCGACTCTCAAGGAGATTCTCTCTCATTTTTGTGCGAGTGAAAGGAAGAGAATGGCTGAAGTTGTGTTGGCTTCCTTATATATATAGCCATAACGAGTGGCATTTCCGTAATTTCGTGGTTTGGTCCGTTCTGGGCCAAATCTTTAACGAAGGTGTTCGTGTTCGTGTGCTAAATATTTTTCATGATCATTTCCACGTCTTTACATTTTATTTATTTTACTCCCGTCGGCATTTAGCCGGCACGGTCAGTTATTTTAGTCGTTCGAGTTTTGGCACGGCCCGAACTTGCTGAGTACACCTTTCCGCTTGGAAAAATCCACTGAGTCCGAATATCTCAGCGAAATTCCCAGATTTCAAGGTTTGCATGATTATCTGGGTTATAGCTCCTAACGTAATTATAGCGCTTAACCGATGCGATGACCAAATAATCGCGTGGTTTTGGTTAATTGAAGGTCGGGGGTTTACATTTCCACATTTCAAAGTGGCTAACCCCACGATAAATCAATCAAAAAACAAAGATAAAACAATTCAACACTTCGAAATAAGAAAAACAAATAACTTGCTACACACATTGTAAACAGTTTTAATCAATCCATCAATGTCATAAACCAAAACAACCGAATCCTAGAACTAGAAATTGTTCAACCACAACATAAAACATAACAGTTCAACCTACAAGCAACTATTACAAACATCCCAATTATTCATTGGGATTATGGTCATCACTCCCCACAGCCGGGACTTGGTCATCATCAACAAGCTGACCCTTGTAGACCACCTTCACAGGATCCATCTTCTCCAAGTTAACCCCAGGAACAAACAACTCAACTTGAGCTTTAGCTCTATCCCAAGCAGCAGCAAACATCTCAAACCTGTGTGCCTTCTTACTAACTTCAGCTTCTTTCTTTTCCCCACAAAGTTCAACCACTCTATTTTCTAATTCACTCTTTTCCTTGGAAAATTGAGACACATTATTCTTCAGCTTCTCATTCTCCTCCATTAGCAGCCTATTCTCTTTTTCTTTCAAGGCAACCTGATCCCTTGCCAGCTTCAAACTCTTCTCCATTTCTATCAAATCAACCTTCTTCTCTTGTTGGGAACTTTCTTCCTCCATGGCTTGAACTTCCCACTCACGGCTAATACAAAGCAACCAAGCAGCCTCAACCTAACAAAATAACACACTACAATCAACAACAAATCATACAAAATAATGGTTAATTATCCAAATAACAGAAAACACTAACCTGCACGTATCTAGCAGTAGCAACCCTATCCATTTTTCCCAACAATTTCAAATCCGCTTTTGATCGAAAATGCTCATCAGCAACTATCGAGAATGGATAATGCTCACATGATAGAGAACTCAGATCCTCAGCACCACTAAACCCATGCAACTCCCGTTGACTCTCAGTAAAATGGGCAACTTCCTCTAGAGGCACATCCTTACCACAACACCTACCCTTTGTCAAGTCTATGACTTTCTTCCTCGAGGCTTCTTCAGACCTCATTCTCTTCAGACTAACTGGCCTCCTTCTCTCAGCGGGTTTATTCACTTCACTGCCTTTCCAATCTTTACCACCTGAGAACTAGACTGCTCTTTCTCAGCCCTTTGCTTAAAGAAAGACTTCAAACTTGAAGTATTACAATAAGGAATCTTCGTTTCTGCATAGCAACAAAAAACAACAACACATCAAAAATTTTAATCAACACATAAAAAGCCATATACTACTTTCTTAGTCTATATCTTACCAAAGTAACCTACAATGGACCCTTTATCACTATCCCACTTCAAAATCTCTAAAGTATTTAATACTTTCCCACCCTTCAAATTCAAGAACAAAAACCCCACCAAGTCAGCATCTCTATCAGATAATTCCTCCACCCCAAGACACTGAACCAGCCTCTTAATTCCAGTATAAGGGAAACCTCTCCGCCAAATGTTCATCCAAGAAAAAGGGAAAACTATCCTCTGCTGATCTGACTTTGATGTAAAACTCTTTAAAGTCTCTATACGTTGGTTTGAATGGACAAAACACTGAACGACCTTGATGAGAACTCAAGGTCACCCACACACCTCTGTCGACACCTTTAGCCTGAAACAGGAAGAAGAACACCTCCAACGATGGCGTTTCCCCAAGATACTCCATCAATATCTGAAAGGCCCTCATATAAGCCCAAGAATTAGGATGAATTTGGGAAGGTGCACGGTTTATCTGCCTTAATACCGAACATTCAAACCTTGTAAAGGGAAACCTCACTCCAATCTCTGCCAAAACACACGTATACATAAAGAACCAATCACCATTCGGTCCCCTATGACAAACCCTTTCCGATATCGAAGACGACAAAATTTCAATACTCACCTTACTCCCTTCTCTAGCGCATGCAGACGGCGGCCCTAAACACCTAACACTTTCAGCATCAACGAATTTGGTAGGAATCTTCCACACCATATCGCTCACCCACTCATACCTCGATTTGGATGAAGAAATCGCACCCACCTCACCTACACTCGCCATATCTCTCACACTTCCAGACCACTAACGCAGAAAACAACAAAGAAACAGCTAGCGAAAGAGAAGAGTCACTTACCTTTCAAACTCATCTTTGCTCTTTTCTTTTCTTTTCTGTACCAAGAAACTAAATGAGATTCTTTCAAAACACACCTAACAATTAAAGAAGCTATCCCCGTGAACGAAATCCCCAACCGTAGGATCCCACTACAACAAAAACCAATCCCCTCAAATCTAACGGCTTACTACTCTACATTGATAACCGCGTAAATACATTTATTACACCATCAATTCAAAATAGTTACCTCATGCTACAGTTACAAATTTTTTAAAATAACCATCATCAATTAGGCCAAGCTTTACCTTTTCCTTTTCATATACAGTTTGGGATTGGGGGCTGAATATATTTGGGCTTATCCAAACTCAAACAAAAAGCTCAACGTGATATCAAAAATAGGTCAAGCTTGGGGGTTATGATATGGCCCATCAAACAAAGACCCATCTCAATAATAAAAAGGCCCAAATACAATCAGCCCAACAACTTATTTGACACATGACTAATTTACAACAACCAGAAAGATAAGACTAAGTAACCGACTGCACCAATTTAAATAAAATTGAACCCTTAACAAACTTAGATAAATATTAAATTAATCACAAGTAAACTGAACGGTTAAGGATCCCAACAAAGTAGGGATTCGATTTCCACACTCTAACAAACAGCACTATGCAGTTACTAAACCTAATTTCATATCTATAAATAAACCTACTAAGTCTCAGGTCAAGGTATGCTCTCACTTCCCTCTTATACTTCATTTTTTCTCTCTCTCATACACTTTATTGACTTGAGCGTCGGAGTGGCCTTGTAGGTCCACCCCCCGGCTGTTCCAAGCTCTCATCGCCGGAGTCCGCCCTCTTTGAAGCCCTAGCCATGCTCTTGCCTTCGAAGAGGCCCTCTTTTCCGACGACCTAGCCCAGAACACTACTCATGAAAGATTCAAACGCTAACAAAACTACCCATGAGAAATAAAAGTAGCTTTTATGCACGAATGATAGGGTCTATTTGACAAATGTACCCAATCGTTAGTGGGTCATTAACAGTGTTAAGTGAGCTTCTTATGTGTCATATTATATGCTTACATGAATATTTTAGTGGGCCATTTCATATAGTTTGGCTTGTTACTATTATCTATCCCTTCTGTTTCATATTTTTCATTGATCTTCATCTTCATTTTTTAATTTCTTTCCCAAAATTGAAAACCCTAAGATGTCCAAACCCAGCAAGAGTAACCCAGGTGCCTCAAATGGAAGCTTCAACGAAAATAGTGCTTCATCTTCGGTAAAAGGTAATATGTATTCTTGTTGGATTTATTTTTAATGGGTATCTTTTTTCAAGATCCTTTTAATCCAAAATCCTTCCAATGTAGATTATGGACTGCAAAAAGTTTTTGTGGGTGAATGAAATTGATAAAGGCTAGAAGAGTTTGGCATAAGCCCTAATTTTAAGAGCTAAGAAGAAGCCCGGTGCTCTGCCATACGTTGAAGACACATACACTGCTCAATTCGGAGAAATTCATGAGATGCACATAAAGATTTTGATGAAGATGAGGAAGATTCATGGGGAAAATAAATGTATTAGGATGGGGTGGTGACCAATTTTTTTAGTCTTGCTGGTTTGTGTTAGCTTTAATGTTACAAGTGATGAAGCATTTGAAACTATGGTTCAATATATTTGTTTCTGTGTGTGTTTTGTTTATGTGTGTTTCAATGAAATTGAGTTATGTTAATGAACACAGAATCTGTCTTGGTTATGTCCTTTAAGTTGAAGGTGCCTATGGGATGAATTCCAATTTTTTTTCTTGTTAATTTGATTAAAAAGTTAACAAAAATGCCATGCATATATTTAAAATTGACAAATTTAATCACTAGTGTTATTGTATATTGACAAAAATAACCATAAAAAAAAATCAAATTTTGACAAATATAGCTTGAATCATGGACTAATTTTCTAATTTTTAACTGGATATGCTCATGGTAATTTGATATTCTATAAATTCAGCACTGTTTCACTAACAGTGCATAATTAATATCCAAAAGCATGATAGTCATAACCTGTAGAGTTTATATGCAATCATTTCAATTCAAAAAACACAACTTATGTAATCAAAACATGAAGCAGATTGTGCACAGTTTGGAACGCACCAAGTGTATAAAATTTTAATAAGGGATAAGTATGATTTTGGTTATAAAGGTTTAGCTGAAAAATGAATTTGATCCTAAATGTTATTTTGATTAAAAATTGGTCACGAATGTTGTTAGCTTTGTCAAAATGCACAAAATTACCAATTTGCCATTTGATAGTTAATTACTATTTATTGTTAGGTAAGAAACAAAAATGTGATTTATTAAACAAGAGGTGTCTTCTGCAGTGGCATATTGAATACGAAAAGGGAGAGAAGACATAATCCCAAATTTATAACTACTATGATCTATGTCACACAGATTTAACGAAATCTTAAGTTGGATTCCTTCATTATCCAAGGATTTAAATATATGACATTATAACAGTTACTGTAACATAAATAACATAACAGAGTCGATAAAGTGTCTCTATTTTCATATAACAGTTAACATTTGAGTAGAAAATCTACGACTTCTACCTAACAACAGCAGTTGTACTTCTGAGGAATTTGGTTGTTCCTTCATTTGAACAGTTTTTGACGAATTACTAGCAATTGATTGGCTTCCCATCCTACAAGTAATTTACAAAACATCACACATCAATCAATACCTTTCCATAACAGATTTCATGCTACTAAATGCAAGTTATGGAATTAGTGTATTAGAACCTTGTCCACTGCAAGTTTTAGAAAAAAAGGCTGTTGACATTTCAAAATTTTTAAGTGTTGAAGTCTCCACAAAAAATCCAAATTTTTATTTAACCTATGTAATTTGGTAATGGTCTCAAATGGAAAGAGGGGAATCAAGAAATATTAGATACTTCTTCTTAATCTCTACTGCCATAGTTAAGAAAGCCTACTCCACATTGATTGAATCTTTAGCACTTGTCTCAAGGAAAGGGATGCCAAGCTCATCTGCGAATGCGTGTCATTTATATACACAATGATGTTAGACAAACTATGGTTCTCATACTCTTCTCTTGTTTACATGGAGAATTAACTGTATTTCTTTACTATTGAGTCACTCATTTGCTTCTTTGAGTAAACAATTCTGTATTGAAGAATATTGCAACTTTGGACAATTAAACAGAATGCATCATTAAACACTAAACAGTATAATTACTGAAACACAAGAAAATCACAAGACATACATTGCATGCTACACATGGAAGGTTACCGAAACATGATCTAGATCCTAAAGTAAAAACTTTTGTTATATAATAAATATGATGAAGGAAAACATGTATGAAAAGGTATAAAAATTAATTGAAAAAAGGAAAAGCTTCCAAGAACAAAATTACGCAATAAATGTGCACTAGTAAACACAAATGATATGTTAGACATTTACCTTAGCAGTTTGAGTATCAACAACCTTATTCTCAACTAAATTACATTCATTGCCAACGAGAAGCTTTCATTGCTCGATTAGATTACCTAATTTCAAATTGGTAAAACCCTAACATTTTAATCACGACACAAACACATGTAGAGAGTTATTTTCTAGAAAAACCTAACATAATCAATCACAGAGTTTCACAAGCAGAAGGGAATGCATGTAAAGGTTTCAGATCTTACCTTAGTCACTGAACCGGGTACACGAAATGACTTTCGCAGCAGCTATCATCACAATGAAACATCGAGTTCCTCTGACTCATTGCAGAATCTCCTTTACTATCGGCACTGATTAGAGCTTTGCTTCAATAACGCACCCATGGCTTACTCTCTCTGTTCTTTTTGTTTCCTTTTGCCTTCAGGGAATGGGAGGGTGTGACTCGTATAAAAAGGGCAACAATGTCCAAAATGTCATTTTAATTAAAACATATAACTTTTGTGACTAATTTTTAATCGAAAAAACGTTTAGGACCAAATTGATTTTTCAACTAAACCTTTATGATCAAAATCATACTTATCCCTTTTAACAAAAAGGAAGTCTAAACTATTTCTTTCATTAATTACATCCAAAAAGCCTAAACAAACAATAACTAATTATTTGGAGTAAAGTTGCTGCTGCCAGAGGATCCCCAATTGTAAACATTTGTGAATGTTGTGGATGTTGGTGGCTTAAAGTGTGGAAGTGATCATATACGTACACTGATACCTGCTTGGAGTTTTGAGCTTTGAGGCTTAATTGGAGTTGGAATTGGTGCAGCTAAAACACATGCAAAGGTATATCCTTCATCAAGAACTCACTAAGATTATCTACATTATCTTGTTGAGTATATCCTAAGAATATCTACATTATATTGTTGAGTATATCCTTCATCAAGAACTCACTAAGAGTATCCACATTATCTCCATCCACTATAGTTGTTTCACCATCGGCATAACACAAAAACCCGTTTGATCCCCTTTATTTCAATTATGTCTCTATGAGAGATAATTAAGGTGATATGTTTTGCGGTTGCTATCTCTGGAAAAACACATAATAATAGATTAACAACACAACTCAAATTTGAACTAAATGAAATTACCCCAACTTTTTCCTACTAAATATCGTTGCTGTTATAAAAATTTGTTTAATTTAGCAAAACATTTCCAGTATTACTTAATTTGTTTGTTCAAGAAAGGATAATGGATTTCCATTTATAAGGTTTAAACAAATATACATCAATTGATGAAAATCAAACAGTGATTCGTAGGTTATATCAAAATCGAAAGAAAGATAAATGACATGATAGCGCCTTTGTGGGTAGTAACAAACAAAATCATTTAGTAATAAAACAAATTAAACATCTATAAAAAAAAAAAGAAAGATTCATATCCCCTATAAACATGACAAAATAAAAGGGGCACAATCGACTCATTAATATTTTCAAAACTACAGATCAAGAAAAAGTAACGACAAAGATACTGATATATGAACCCAGTCTTTCCCAAATGCATAGAATCCCTAACATGTACAAACTCACAATCACTGACATAGAATCACATGTCAGTGCTTCAGGACTCAAGTAAAAGCTCATGAAAATGGCACAGTTACAACAAATCACAAAGCCAAAAGGTTCTCATGAATCTGTTAAGAACAAAGGACCAAAGGTTATGAAAGTTCAAGTACACACATATATTTTCCTTCCCAGCATATTTTCTTGAACCTTTTTTGCCCAAATCAGCAGTAATATGATCTAACTAATAAGATCTAACCAGTACATTGTAATGTAATTGGGATAACTCAATGATTTGGCCATTGCTTCCAAGTCAGAAATGTTCAGTAAATCAATGTCAAGTGCTTCAAAGTTGTGCACAATTCCATCAACATACTTTAAAACTTCATTATCATCTTCTTCAAGTCTTCCACCAACATTCAACACAGAACAACAAACTTTTCCACCTGAATAAATAAAAGGGAGAAAAATAATTTTTAATCCATTATTTATCATACTAGAATATTATCCATCACATGCAATACACATTTTGAGCTATATGACTTAAAAGTTTTTAATCAAAGAAAAAAATTTGCTCTTTAGGGTCCGTACATCAATAGAAGAAAATAACATTTTCCTAACACTAACACACATTTCGAAGCTTTAAACAATTAAAATTGCTAACATCAAAATTTAAAAAAAGTGCATTCATACCACAATGGTGACACACAAACTTGATCACAACAATGATGAAAGTGAAAGGTAGGGAAAACGAGTTACTTACCATCACTGATCACAATATTTGTCACGTCACTGTCAAACCACTGTCACCACGCCATCATAACCTATGTCTTCTTCGTGGTCAAGGGGTGTCAATGGAGAGGTGAAGAGTTGAGAGGGTTAGGACTTTATTATTTCAGAGGAGAGGGAATGGCGTTTCTGGAAAGGGGAGAAAAGGGTCTCTCGATTTTGTTTCCCCTTCTTGGCAAACAATGTCGTTTCATCAAATTGAAAGGGGTCGGGATGTCCCAATTTGAATAAAAACGACGTAACAATGACATGCTCTCCACGTCATCCCATTTTGGTGCCACATCTGCAAACACCGTTAACGTTTCACTAACTCCATTAATAGAAGGGCTTCAGCATCTAACGGAGACAATTTTCGGGGGCCAAGATGAGGTGTTTTTTTTTTTTTATCAGGGGACGTCTTGATTTTCGAGGCCATTATCAGGAGCTTCATTAGTATTTTACTCTAAAATTAAAACTCAATTTTTATAAAGAAAATTATATATCTTATACATAAACATATCATTTTATTATATTTAATTCCACATTGGATAAATTTTTGTTAAACTTTAAAATCTTTGAAGATCTATATCTACCAATAAGATTACTAGTTCAAATTTTAGAACCTTATCTACACTTCTCACATTGCATGAATCATGCTATCACACTTTTGTATATCGTTATCGATCAACACTCTTGCTCTGGACTATTACTCTTGACTAAATACAAAGAATCGAGTTCAAGACTATGTGGTGTCAATTTCCACCAAGCTCGGGGATTTCCCACGGGTACCCCCCGAATGGGGAACCAAAGGCTAGGATTTTTTCCCATAGGGACGGGGACGGGGAAAAATCCCCCCAACACGACCGCAGGGACGCGAGCGAGGATCCCCACAATCATTCCCAGAAAATAGTCATTACCTAGAATACCCTTATGTTAATAACTTATAGTATAGAGTTTTATGTAATTTCACATTTTATATATATAAATACTAAATGAAACCGTAATCCTAACCTAACCTAAGTTGTTGGTTGTTGCCTCTGCGACTCTGCCTCCTAGCTCCTTTCCTCTGTTTCACGCCATTACTTCTGTTTTTGAATCATCATCGGCAAGCTAGCATCACCTCCGTCGCTCAGTATCGTCCAACCTCATGGTGCCCCTCCTGTCTTCTAGCTTCGTGTTGTTGTCGGCCCTGCCTCGCGCCCTTCTCCGGCGTTGCTGGTCCAGCTTCGAGCCCCTTCTACGACATTAGACGTCCTCTTGCGTCACCGCCCTCCTCTTGCCTCGTGGGTGCTCTTACGGTCTTCCTCGCTATTGTTACTCCTGTCTCATGGCTACTACTTCGCTGATGCCTACTGCTCCACTTCCTTGCTGTTGCTTCACCGTGGTCCATGGTTGCTACCTCGTTGCTCATCTAGTAATCTTCTTCCCTTATTTCTTTTTTAATGTTCTAATAAAAAATTTTGCTTGTTATATTTTAATCTATATGTCATATTTTGTGAAATTTATTTTTAACCGTGATTAGAAGAGATAGTTCTATAAATTTAACAAACATATTAAATGGTTTAAAGAAGTATTTTTCGAATTGGCTAATTGAGTTTTGAACTGAACTTTGAATTTAGTTATTAAACATTAAAAATTTAATTTCATATATATTGTTATTGGGGCTAATCTTCTTATTCGAATCTATCTTTAAAGTTTAATGATGCCTTAGCATCTTTGTTGATTTCTTTAACCAAATCATACCCAATTCCTCTTATTTACTTGTTTATTTGTTTGTTAAAACCTAAAAATATATCAATAATGCTAACAAGTTAATTATGTTAATATAATTATGGTACTTTGATGAGTTTGTTGATTAAATGTAAGAAAAAGGATGAAAACAAAGTGTTGAGCAGAGAGCCACGCCTAGGCGCCTGACACTCCACGCCCAGGCGCCTAGAACTCCTCACTCAACAGCAGCTGCCACCCATCCACGCCTAGGCGCCCTCACCTCAATGCCTAGGCGTCCTCAGCATCCTAGCTCCTGACAGAAGCAACAAACAGCCAAAGAGCTCAACGCCTAGGCGCCATTCACCAACGCCTAAGCGTTGGCAGAAATCTCCAACTATCTAAGGCAAGCAGCTATCCACGCCTAGGCGCCAGACACCCCACGCCTAGCGTGGAGCTGCTCCTCAAGACAGCAAGCAAAGCAGCTCTTCCACGCCTAGGCGTCCAGCACCCACGCCCAGCGTGGAGACTACCTCTTTCCTCATCAAAGCCAAGAATCAGCACTCAGCAAGGCCACACCTAGGCGCCAGTTACTCCACGCCTAGGCGTGGGAAGCTCAAGACAGAAACAGAGACTACTGTCTCACACGCCTAGGCGCCTGTCCTCAATGCCTAGGCGTGGACTCTGCTGCAAGTTGCAGAATTTGTAATTTAATTATAGTTTTTATTTGAATTTATATTAGTACCTTATCCAAATCATGTACAACTGTAAATAGGTGATTTCTCAATTATTGAGGACAATATAATCAATTATTCACATCAATTCCAATCTAATCTTCACATTGGAAATTAGATTGGAAAATCAAATAAGATCACCTATAAATAGTTAAGACTTTGGGTAATGATAGATAGAGAATAATAGTTTAGAAGTAATTTTTGTAGTTCCAAGTTTTAAGTAATAAAGAAGTAAATTCAGTATTCAATTTTCTCTCTCTAATCCTTCAATCTTTCTCTCTTTCTCTCCTTTGAATCTTTGAATGATTCATACATTCAAGATTTATATTCATAGTTTTACTTCTTTCAAGATTCATAGTTCTATGAATTCAAGATCCACCTTCATCACTTTCCTTTAGTCATTCATCATCATGAGTGGCCTTAGAGATTGAGGAGGAGGAGCTCTATTCATCACCAAACTAATGGATTAACCACAAAGTCATTCAAAATCTGCAAGTTCTTCATCAAATTCAAAGGATCTTTCTTGTTTATCAATTCAAGAATCAAGTGCAACCGAGAGGTATATTTGATTCTAACTTGGTTTAATCTCTATTCTAGATTATGAGGTTTAAACATATTATCAAATGGTTTATGAATGTTGTTGTTGATGTTTGATTGGATATGTGACATAAAATCTGGTTGTGCATTAACATTGATATCATAAACTTGTTCAAGAAGCATCTTTCACATTTGTTCTTTGCATTAGAGATGATGAATTGAATAAGTGTGTATGTATATGAATCTGTATTTTTCATCACATAAACGATTTATTCGTTTCTTGTTTGATTCTTCATCATGATTTCTTTAAAGATTTGATATACTGACGAGTGATTCAATCTTTCTTGTTTTGAATTGTTGAATTTGAGAAAATAGGCATTCAAACATATTTCAAGAATCATTCCATATTTCTTCATGTGACTTAGAGATGAGCATGTGATTT
>JASCZI010060472.1:121937-136406 GCA_036250425.1 Stylosanthes scabra
GATTCTAATCTTCAGTTTCTTCTCTAACAAGTATGATCTAATTCCCAACGAATCCTAATTAACTAAACTCTAATCTCTTAGTAATTTAGTTTCTCTAAACCTAACTAATTATCAATCTCTTGATTAACCAATTAAGAAAAGAGATGAAGCACACAAACAGATTCAATTCTTATTAAAACTCAATAGTGATTTTAGATCAAGTTATATGTCACGTACCTAATCTATTTCTAAACCTATTGAAGTCATTAACAGAATAAATGTTGCACAATCTATCAAATCCCTATCCCTAGTTCAATGATAAATGATGAGAAACAAGTTTCCAACCTTTGTTATGATTATCCTAATTCTCTCAAACCAAGTAATAAAAACAACAGAGAAGAAGTTTACCTCTCAGTAATCCTAATTCTCAATGAAGAACAGAAAACTTGAAACTTGAATTATGATTAATAACTTGAAATTGAAGAAAACCGAAAACTTGAATTAATAAGCTATGCCAGGATGAACAGAGCTCCTCATCCTCAACAATGGAGTTTAGCTAGACATAATTCTGAAAATAACAATCTAAGATCTACGTAGGTGCTAGGTTCCAAACCCTAATGGTTTAGAAACCTATTTATAATAACTAATCTATCTAAAATAAAAATTAAATCAAATCAAATCCAAATCCAATCAAATCAACTAATCTAATTTCTATCTTATCTCTAGGAGATCTTACTAATCAAATTACAAATTTATCCCTTGAATTAAGCCCTTGATTTAGCCAATTACATCTCCAAATTTCCTTTGATTTTTCCACCAACTAAATTGAATTAGGTGCACTTTCTAGTAGCTTCAACTTCTTTCACGTTTGAAACGCCAAGTGAGGCGTTCAAAACGCCCCAAGCATGAGCCAAATTGAGGCTTGGGCGTTTGTTTTACGAGCTTAAAGATTGAAATTGTTCGAAGCTCAAACCAATTGTCCACTATATATATATATCATTTCAAAGCTCTGGATGTTAGCTTTCTAACGCAACTAGAACCGCCTCGTTTGGACCTCTGTAGCTCAAGTTATCATCGATTTAGTGGGCAAAGGTCATGTTGTGGCGTTAAAAACGCCCAGCCTGGCGTTTCCAATGCCCCATATGGCGTTTTGAACGCCCAAATTTGGGTGCTACTGGAAGTGATCCCAAGTTTCTTCAAAAATCACCAAATATTCTTCAATTAATCCTCAATTTCTTCTAATTGTTTTGGGCTTGTCTTGATCAATTCTTCTTCAATTCTTTTTCTTCTAAATCTCTGTTAATCTTCTTCATTTCCTGCAATCATCAATGAATTCAAATACTCAAAGCTATAATGATAAAAAGTGATGAATTTGATTGAGTATTAAGCTAATTTTTACTTAATTTGCAAGAAATGAATCATTATAATCACTAATGATGCTCATGTATCAAACACAAATTATCACTAATCAACTAGATCAATTATCAAGAAAGATGGAAATGCAATTGTAGAAAGCTAGATCAAGGAATTGGAGATATTTATCACTAATTTCATAAACCAGATTTCACCATTCAATTTCTGCAATTACTATCAAATCAAAATGAATCCCAGTATAACTAAATCCTAATCTCTAAGTGATCTAGTTTCATCTTTATCCTAATTAATCATCAATCTCTTGACTAATTAAACAAGAAAAGAGATAATACACACATCATGATTCAAATCAACAACAATCAACAAGACTTTATGGAAAGAATTAATATGTCACATATTCAATCTCATACAAACCCTATTAGATTATTAAAGATTCTAATGCAATCAAATTACATGCTCATCTCTAAGTCACATGAAGAAACATGGAATGATTCTTGAAATATGTTTGAATGCCTATTTTCTCAAATGCAACAATTCAAAACAAGAAAGATTCAATCACTCGTAAGCAAATCAAATCTTTAAAGAAATCATGACAAAGAATCAAACAAGAAACGAATCAATCATTTATGTGATGAAAATACAGATTCATATAAGTGCACATTCATTCAATTCATCATCTCTAATGCAAAGAACAAATGTGAAAGATGCTTCTTGAACAAGCTTATGATATCAATGTTAATGCACAACCAGATTTTATGTCACATATCCAATCAAACATCAACAACAACATTCATAAACCATTTAATAATATGTATAAACCTCATAATCTAGAATAGAGATTAAACCAAATTAGAATCAATTATACCTCTCGGTTGCACTTGATTCTTGAATTCATGAACAAGAAGAATCCTTTGGACTTGATGTAGAACTTGCAGATTTGAATGAAAAGTGTTGGTTAATCCATTAGCTTGATGATGAATAAAGCTCCTCCTCCTCAATCTCTAAGGTGTGTTAGCCACTCATGATCATGAATGACTCAAGAGAAATGTTGAAGATAAATCTTGGATTCATTGGAACAATGAATCTTGGAAATATGAAAGCTATGAAGATGGTTCTTGAATGTATGAACATTCAAAGAACTAAAGAGAGAAAGGGAGAGAATGAAACTGAATAATACTTCTATTATGAAAACTTGGTTACAAAACTAATCTAGCCTAAGTGGAATCAATCTTTAAAGCTATGAGAGAATCTAAGACTAAACTTGACTAATTGCAATTGTGTATGTGTAAGTAAGTGTGTGTCCTAGATTGATTGATTTCCACATATTTATAGATTTACATAAGTTAAATGAAATACAAATGAACCATAAAAGAAATTATACATTTAAATTTACAAATTCTGCTTTAAGACAGCAGAACCCACGCCTAGGCATTGAGAACAGGCGCCTAGGCATGTGTTTCATGAAACCTAGTACTAAGTAAAGTTTCCCACGCCTAGGCGTTGATTCTGACGCCTAGGCGTGTGTCTGGCACTTAAGCTTGCTGGGTCATTGAGCAGCTCCCACGCCTAGGCGTTGGTGTCTGACGCTGGGCGTGGCTGCTTACTTGCTGAAGGCTTTGGTGCCAACGCTTGGGCGTGTGTGCATGGCGCCTAAGCGTTGGTTTTGTTGGCAGCTTGTGGCTCCAGTGATGGCAACACTTGGGCGTTGCTGCTAGGCGCCTAGGCGTTGCTTGCTGTTTAGAGAAGCTGAGCAAGGGACGCTAGGCGTGACTGGCTGGATGCTTGGGCGTTGGAAGGATGATGACTCCATGAGGCTTGAAGAAGGGACACCTAGGCGTGTGTTGCTGACGCCTAGGCGTGGCTGCTTACTGAGCTCAACATGAGGAAAGACGCCTAGGCGTGGGTCTCTGATTGTAGGCTCTAAGTGTGCAATTCTGGCGCCTGGGCGTGGGGAATTGGCGCCTGGGCGTGGATGTTTGCTCAGAAACCTGTTTTCATCATCTTTCCTACAATTAACCAACAAAAATTATCAAAGTATCACATCTATATGAACATACATAATTTATTCATATTCTTTATTGTTTTTATGAAATTATAAACAATCAAACAAATAAATAAAGGAATTGGTTATGATTTAGTTGAAGAAATCTACAAAGATGCTAAGGCATCAGAAACTGATCTCTGAAGACAGAAACGAAGTAGAAGCAAGTGAAAATGTATATTACTGTATAGCATTTTGTATATAATTTATTGCATATACATTACTTTCTAAAATAGCTTAGAATCAACCTAGCAATTCCTATAAATTAGTGTAGATAGAAATAATTGTAGGATCCGTAGAAATTAGTCTAAATCTCAGTTAACAATTTCGTAATTCTACCTATATATTGAATACATAGTGGAGCCAACAAGGCAACACAGTTTTTGCCCATCTTGAAGTCAGATTTTGTTATGGTAACAGAGCCTATATTTTTTTTCCTGAAGCTGGGTTTTGTTATCTTCTGAAATACCATTGTAGGAATTCCTTCTTGGTCTTTGTCTTGGTCATGCTTTCTTGGTTCTAGTCTTGTTTCTTGGCTCTAGTCTTATTTCTTGATTCTCTTGTGTTTTTTCTTGCTCCCTTTCTTAATTCTCTTGCTCTCTTTCTTGGTTCCTTCTCTTATTAAATTCTAGCATGGCTGGTACCACTTCTGAGTTTTGTGTCAAATTTACTGGGAAAAATTACACACTTTGGGAATTTCAATTTAAGTTGTTTGTCATTGGAAAGGAATTGTGGGGTCACATAAATGGCACCATCCCAACTCTTACGGATCCTACATAGCTGGCTCAATGGAAGATCAAGGATGCTAGAGTGATGTCTTGGATCACCGGATCTTGTGATCAACACATTGTTCTTTATCTTCGACCACATGACATTGCTAAATCTATGTGGGAGTATTTGAAGAAGGTAGTGTATAGTCAAATAAATTCAGCAAGAAGATTTCAAGTAGAGTGTGAAATTGCTAATTACACTCAGGGCAATTTGTCAGTTCAAGAATATTATTTTGACTTTTAGGATTTGTGGGCTGAGTTTTATGATATTGTTTCTGCTTCGATTGCTAAAGAATGCCTTCATGTTGTCTTGGAGGTACATGAGACTAGAAAGCGCGATCAATTCCTCATGAAGTTGCATTCGGAATTTGAGAATGTTCGTTCTAATCTCATGAGTCGTGCTTCTCCTCCAAGTTTCTGATGGAAATAATATCCCTATTTCTGCTATTGGAGACGTAAGTCCTATTTTCAACAATTTTCTTGTATCTCCGGGTGTTTCACATAATCTTCTATTTGTTGGGCAATTCGTAGAAAATAACTATCATGTGCATTTTCTCGTGATGGTTATTCTGTGCAGGATCAAGTGTCAAGGAAAGCGATTGCAAAGGGGCCTAAAGTTGGATGGCTATTTCCTTTGCAGATTTCAACTTCAAATCTTGTTGCTTTTTCTTCTTTAGTTGCTAATAAAAGTGAAGTGTGGCATAAACGATTGGGACATCCTAATCCAATTATTTTATCACACTTGTTAAACTCTGGATTATTAGGAGAACCTTCTAAGCTATCACAGTCTCATATTTCTTTTGATTGTGCTACTTGTAAGTTAGGAAAGAGTAAAGTTCTTCCTTTCCGAATTACAGGTAGTTGTGATACAAAGTGTTTTGATATTATTCATAGTGATGTTTGGGGGATTACTCATTTTATTTCTCATGCTAAATACAAGTACTTTGTCACATTTATTGATGACTACAACAGATTTACGTGGATTTATTTCCTTCATTCAAAATCTGAAGTGCTTAGTATGTGTAAAAAATTTATGGCCTATGTTGAAACTCAATTTGCTACTATTATTAAGGTTCTTTGGTCGGATTCTGGTGGAGAGTATATGTCAAATGAATTCCATGAATTCTTAACTCAAAAAGGAATTCTTTATCAGCGGTGCTGTCTATATACACCTCAACAAAATGGCTTGGCGGAACGGAAAAATCGTCACCTTTTGGATGTGGTGTGCACTTTGTTACTTGAATCTTCCATTCCACCTAAATTTTGGGTAGAAGCTTTGTCAACAGTAGTTTATCTTATAAATAGACTGCCTTCTTAAACCTTGAATTTTGAATCTATGTACTTTCGTCTTCATGATCAATATCCTGACTACAAGTATCTGCATAGGTTTGGTTGTGTGTGTTTTGTTCACTTGCCTACTCATGAACGTCACAAGTTGTTTGCCCAATCTGTTAAATGTGGATTTATGGGGTACAGTACTAATCACAAAGGATTTGCTTGTTTTGATCTCGCCACTAATAGAATTCGGATATCTAGCTAGAAATGTCATTTTCTTTGAAAATCAGAATTTTTTTCCAACTCATGATAACTTATCACCAGAAGTTGCTATTCTTCCCAATTTTGATGATATATCAGTTGAAGTCCAAATGTTCAAGCCAGGATTTGTGTATCAAAGACGTTCTCCCTATCTACCCATTAATACAGCACCAAGTCCAATTGATATTGCACCCAACATCCCAAGACGGTCAACCCGTGTCTCCTGTCCTCCTGAATGGTATATCTCTTGTTCTACTCATCTGTCCTCTATTCCAATTCCCTCTTGTTATTCACATGCAGTTCAACATGAGTGTTGGAAAAAAGCAATGCAAGAGGAGCTTAAAGCACTGCAGGAAAATCATACATGGCAAATTGTTAGCTGTCCATCAAATGTGAAACCCATTGGGTGTAAATGGGTGTACTCGGTCAAACTTCGATCAGATGGGAGTTTGGAGCGCTATAAGGCTTGATTAGCTATCTTGGGTAATAGACAAGAGTATGGTATTGGCTATGAGGGGACATTTGCACCTATAGCCAAGATGACAACAGTTCGCACAATTCTTGCTATTGCTACCGTACAAGGTTAGTCTCTTAGGCAGTTTGATGTCAAAAATGCTTTTCTCCATGGTGATCTCAAAGAAGAAATATACATATCTCCTCTTCCCGGTTTATTTTCCTCTACTACTAAAGAAGTTTGCAAGTTGAATCGTTCCTTATATGGTTTAAAACATGCTCCCCATTGGTTTGAGAAGCTTAGTTCTAGTTTGCTCCAATTTAATCTTGTGCAAAGTAAATATGATTTTTCATTATTTTTTTCAAAAAACTACTACTGGAATGGTCTTTCTTTTGGTGTATATCGATGATATTGTTGTTACAGGGACAAATTCTTCAACGATTTCTCAATTACAACATCACTTTCAAGCATCTTTTCACATGAAAGATCTTGGTACCATTTCATACTTCCTGGGATTGGAGGTGCATCGGGATTTTTCGGGTATCTTCTTACACCAGCATAAGTATACTCAAGAGCTAATTAAGTTAGCTGGTCTTCAAGACTCTTCTGCAGTTGATACCCCACTTGAAGTGAATGTTAAGTATCATGCTGATGAAGGTGAGCCACTTTCAGACCCATTGTTGTATCGGCAAATAGTGGGCATCCTCAATTAGTTAACAATCACAATGCCTGATATTTCTTTTTCTGTACAGCAAGTTAGTCAATTTATGCATGCCCCAAGATATCTACATATGGCTGTAGTTTGACGCATTATTCGATATCTAAAGGGTACTTCTTCTCGTGGGTTATTCTTCTCTACCGGTTCTTCCTTGAACCTTCTTGCTTATAGTGATGCAGATTGGGCAGCCTATCCTAATACCCGTCGATCTGTTTCTAGTTGGTGTATGTTTCTTGAAAACTCTTTGATCTCTTAGAAGAGAAAGAAACAAGATCGTGTGTCTAAATCTTCCACAAGTCAGAATACCGCTCTATGTCTGCTGCATGCTCTGAAGTCACTTGGCTATGAGGATTGTTGCATGATCTCAGCTTTCGAAAATCGAGCCCAACTCTTCTCTATGCTGATAACACAAGTGCGATTCAGATTGCTACGAATCTAGTTTACCATGAACGCACCAAACATATTGAGGTGGGCTGCCATTATATCTGAGAGGCTGTTGATACCCAAATTCTTACTCTTCCCCATGTCTCCCCAACATTACAAGTTGCTGACCTATTCACCAAGACTCACACTAGACAACGCCACCAATTTCTTGTTAGCAAATTGATGCTTCTAGATAAATCAACATCAATTTGAGGGGGGATATTACTGTATAGCATTTTGTATATAATTTATTGCATATACGTTACTTTCTAAAATAGCTTAGAATCAGCCTAGCAATTCCTATAAATTAGTCTAGATAGAAATAATTGTAGGATCCCTAGAAATTAGCCTAAATCTCAGCTAAGAATTTTTGTAATTCTATCTATATATTGAATACATAGTGGAGCCAATAAGGAAACACATGTTTTGCCCATCTTGAAGTCAAATTTTATTAATGTATACTGGGAGGATAGTAAGGAAGTTAATTGAAAGATTCTACTTGTTATTTTTTTTTTTTGACAGAAAGATAATTTTCGTTCATAGAGAGCAAAACGGCACTTACAGATATCACAGATTATATTAGTTTTACATTGAGTAAAAGAAAATACATATCCTATGTGTTGAACTATAATCTGAGAGGAGGCACAATATTCGATCTCTAAGGATCTTAAGCTGCAGAAAACGAGACAACTTTGAGTCTTCTTTGTTTCTTGATCTACACATATGTGCTGCAACAAAGTAGGATATTTTTTCTTCTTCTCTACATAATACTGAATATTCTCCAGATCCAAAGTTTTCCCTATGAACAAAAACCATTTTTCATAATGTTTTCCTCTTTGATCTAAAAAGATCCGAACCATAGCAGTAACATCAACCACAAAAGGGATAAAAAGCACCACAAAACGGGGAGGAAAACACCACAAAGGGTTATTTGGGATCTAGATCTGGATCTCAAATCAGATCTAAAATAGAAATAGAAAAAGAAAAGACAACAGCAGCAATGAAAATTAAAAAACAGCAAAGAAAACAAGGAAAAGATGGAGGAGAAGAGGAGATGAGAGACAGGAAAGGAAAGATGAAGAAGAGAAGAGAAGGAGAAACTGAGAAAGAAGAGAGAAAGGAAGAAAAGTGAAGAGAAAGCGAAATAGAAATAGAGGAGGGTCACCGCCTTGGGGTTAGGCAGCAGAGGCGGCAACCCTCTACTTGTGAGACGGAGTGACCTTCCTTGGTGAGAGAGAGAGAGAGAGAGCGCTTCTCAGAGAAAGGGGAAAGAAAACGATATGATGATTTGTTGCTGAAACGCAACATAAGATTCTACTTGTTATTGAGGCCGTTGCCTATGATTTTATAATTGTGTAGTAGTAGATTTAATTGTTTGTATTGTAGATTGGGCCAATTGATTTTATTTGGCTTCTTGCTAGAGCTCGAACTAATCTCACTTTCAAAAGGCACCAGATGAAATCAAATGTATTAGAACTATCATCATAATATTGTATTATTTTTTCTTTATTTGGAAATGATGATGAATTTTAATAGTTTATAATTTTAGACAATGTATTTGTAGGTTATTTCAAAGTTTTGTTACTTTTAATTGTTTTTAAAATTGTTTTGCATATTTTTTAATTAAAAAATATATTGAAATGACGAAATGGTGAACAGAGAATCTGCGGGGTGGGGATTAGGGAAGGGGAGGGTTTCAGGGTTCGAGGACGGGGAGCAGGGAGGCATCCACCGCCTAGGGGAGGGGGATGCCTCCTCGTTCTTAGTCCATGTGTCCTAAATCTCTCCACGTCCCCGTTTTTTCGTATTTTCGTTTTCCATGGATTTTCCATTCCCATCTTCTTTTGATAATTTTAATAAAAATTTTAATATAAAAAGTTGAAAAAATAGTACCAAGATATTAATATGGTTAAACATCATTAATTTAAATACATCTTACTCAAAATAACAAATTATTTAAAATTTAACATCTTATCTAAAAAGATAAAATAACAACATAATAAGATGATAAATGATTAAAATACCTTTACTTGAAATTGATAACTAAGGATAATTTAGATATTTCAAATTGTTCGGAAAATTCGAGTCGTGGGCAAGGATCCCCGTTCAGATCCCCGTACTTGCCTGAGGAGACTTTTCCCCATCCTTGTCCCCACGAGGAAAATTCCCACATCCGGGTCCCCATTTAAGCCAGTACCCGCATTATCCCCGTATCCTGGATATTTTTGACATCCCTAGAGGATCAAGAATTCTCACGGATTTTAAGAAAGACGTTAAAAAAGAAAGCACCAACTTCTCATCAATCATTTTGATACATAATAACTCTTCTTTGTGAGTTTAATAGTTAAATTGTAAGTTTTAAGATTCAACTATTAAAAGAGATGTTACAATAATTAAGGATGTCAATTTGACATGACTCGCCCTGACCCAACCTACCCCGCACTAACTGGGATGAGTTTTTCGACGGTTGAGTGGGTATGGGGCGATATGGGTAATGGTTACCCCGCCCCATTACCCGCCCTGCTATATATATATATATATGTGTGTGTGTGTGTGTATGTATGTATAATTTAGTTAAAACTCTAAAATCTATTTTTTTTGGTTTAAAAATTTTTGTTTAAGAATACTGTGATGTTGTCATGTTGATGATAATTATCTATTATTTGTAGTTACTTATATTTCTAAAACATTTTATTATTATATAATAATTTTTTGTTGAGTAATTTGGTTTAATTTTCTTATGTTATAGATACACATGAGTTTAAGTAGGAGGCTAAAATTTAAATATTCGTAAGCAATGAGATGGATATGGGTACTTCAATACCCATCCCGATCTAATCGATTGTCATCCCTATCAATAATATTGATTATATATAGGCTTAAAGCCATGTACTAACATAACATCATATTCATATAATGAACACATCATATGAAAACATATACCTCATGAAATAATTTCTCACTATTCTTAAATCAGCTAAACCTCATGAATTATGCACTATTAATAATACATATACGAATAATTTTATTTGCACACCACTCTTCATACTACATCGTTTTTCAATTACATATTATTTTTACTTCATCCTTTTTCATATTATATTTTAGGTGGGATTACAATGATGAATTACGTTTGTGCAATTGAACATTATAATTCATTAAAGAAAATGAAGTTGCAAAATATTATATGGGTAATTTTTTGTGGAAAGATGCAAATTACAAGATGATATTTATGAGATTGCATTGAATAATTAATTACTTGTTTAAAAAGTTAAAATGATTTTCAGAGTTTTCTTTTGCAGATTTATTTTAATTTTCATTTTTTTATCATTGTTCTTTAATTGGTGATATATAATTAAATTATAATTAAATACGCTCTAAATCATAATACAAAATTCAATCATAATCAAATACGCATATAGTAATAATCAAACTTAATAGTCGAAATAAAAACTTAATATTATAATTAAATTATAATCAAACGAGTTTCAAATTATAGTATAAAACTTATCAAAAATGCATTCAAGATAATAATAGAACTCGATAATCTAAATCATAGTTCAATGCTATATTCATATTATAATCAAACACGCTATGAATTATAACATAAAATTTGATAATAATCAAACGCGCGTAAGTTAATAACTAACTCAATAATCAAAATAAAAATTCAATGCTACGTTTAGATTATAATCAAACACATTTCAAATCATAATACAAAATTTAATTATAATCAAATTCGTTTAAAATGATAATCAAATTCAATAATCTAAATAAAAAATTAAACTCATACTATAATAAAATTATAATTAAACACTGATTTGGATAAAAATGTATAAAAAAAAAGGAGAACACTAATTTGGAAGTTAAAAAATGAAAAGTGAAATATTTTTATTGTTACCAGCACTACTCTTACTTTATTCTTCTCAGCAACACACATTTATAAAACTAAAATAAGCTAAATATCAAATTTTTATGCGCAGCTCAAAATTTTCATGCACCAAAACCTAAGCAAGAATCATCTTCTAAGAAAATGATACATTCAGCAAGATACACAATTAAAACAACTATACCCAAGCAGCAGATTCTAACTTCCATCTCTAAGATATCATACTAGGACAATTACGAGATCACAATTATAAAGACCTCGACAAAATCATTTTGACTCTCCCTTTAATCAATATGCCTTACTTATAGATACAATGGGTGCAAAGGTGATGGACTACTGATGAGGACGTTTTTGATGATAAATTTCATACTTAAAAGGATTCCCTCATCAATACTTTTTCATATATTTGCTAGTGAATGACCATGCTTTCTATCTTTTGCTAGGAAATGCTTAAAAATGATTATATATTAAATTAGTCATCAAGATGCATATAAATTGTTAAATCTTCTCCCCGTTGGTACAATGATATGTTTGCTAGTATATTTCAGTATTATAGGGGTTGAGAAAAGCATGAGAAAGGCTAAGAAGAACATTGAGAGCAACAATGGTTTAGAGAAAGCATGCAAAAGCGGAGATTTCACAAAAAAAGAAGAATGCGAAGCGGAGGAACGGAGCTATACTCATCGGATTAGAGCAAACTTGGACTCTTTGGAAAGATGAACTCAATTTCTACAACTTTCATGTTGAATACTTCTTCCGGTTCTAAACTATTCTATGACGAATTTGCATCCGAAGATCAGTGCGTAGAATTCTCCTAATGCTGTGAATCCTGACCTTCTGTCACTAATTTGATCATAACATGAACCATAGAAGTCCAAATGACTTGGTTCCAAAGCCATTGGAAATCTAACATCCAGAGCTTCGTAACGATATATAATAGTCCATATGAAAATCGGCGTTGACCGCCCGGCCGCTCGCCCCAAATGGCGCGGCCGCGCCACCCTTTTCTTAATGACGAAGTCTACTCCGAGGGTGCGGGCGCGCGATAGACATGGCGCGGGCGCGCCATTGCATGCTGTCCACTCAATTTGAAGTCTAAAAAGGGAATTTCAACCCAAGTTGTTGCCTATAAATAGAGGGATGCTACCACAACTCATTACCACCATTTTGAGGCCCTTTTTGGGTGCTCATTTAGCCTAGAATAGTTTTAGAATAGTTTAGGGAGTTTTTGGGAGAATCTCCATTTCTCTCATTTACTCTTAGTTTATTTCTTTTTGTTCATCATCTCCTAGGACCACCATCACCAACCAAACTCTTATTTTACTACTTGTTTTGTGTTTGATTTGTGGATACTTTGCTCTTTTGTTAATGAATCTCTAGTTTCTTCATCTTATTTCTCATCTTTATAGCTTTCTTAATTGCTAAGTTTATGTGCTAGCTTTATTTCTTGCTCATTAAGTTTGGTTTATTTCTTGCCCATTTTATGATCTATTGTTCTTTTATGCTTCTAGTAGTTGTAGTTGTTGATTATCTTGCTATTCTACTCTCTTGATCATCTTGCTTGTTTAATTTCATAGCTATAATCATGCCTTTACTTCATGCCCACCAAGTGTTTGATGAAATGCTTGGTTTAGTTTTAGAATAGTTTTCTTGTGCTTTGGTCATGGGTTGAGGTGTGGATGATCTTAGCTACTAATCCCTAAGGAAAAGATGGGTTAATCCTTGGGTTGATACCGTTCTGTAGACACCAGGCTTTTGTTAGTGAGAGTGAGTCCTTAATGAGGTGAACATGGAGGATTTATCCATGTTCCAAAGACCTAGGTCCGTTGCACTAGAGTATGAGAAGCCTGGGACTTATGGAACGGTGTTGATCTACCCACTCGACCGTTTGGTAGAGTGTGGCTTCGCGGGTTACGTGACAATCATCCATACTTGGGATTAGTGGTGTTCATGGGGACACACAATACCTCGATCCAAGGCCAAGCACCCATTTTTATCAGTTTTCTATCTAATCTCTCTTTTGCTCTCTTTTCTCACACACACACAATTGCAACCCCCATTTTCTTGACAACCAAAGTTGGCCCATGCGTTAACTCGTTGGGAGAACGACCCGAGTCCCGTACTCGTTATTTTTAACGTGGTTGCAAGCTCTTGTGACACTCTTTGTTGACAAGAACGTTCTTAGCTCGCATTCATAAACTATTTGGGTTCCCCTACAATGATCCCTTCTTGTTTTCTAAAGAAAAAGGGAATTCCGAATTAATCTTGTTTGTGACGCCTAGAGCGGCTCTTATCAAATGGCGCCGTTGCCGGAGAGTTAAACATGTGCGCCTAATTTTGGTTGTTTGTAAATATTTTAATAGTGTAAATAGTCATTTCAAAAAAAAAAGTCACTATCACCAAAGTTCATGAAAAGCTTGAGAAAACAAGTGATGGAGTTATACTACTCATGTAATCAAGGATACACTCCATGGAATCCTAGACCATACCAACCTCATGATCTTGGATACAACGCATACCAATCCAATGGATTTGGTGATGCATATTATGGATATGAAGATCCTTCACCACCATACCCACTTTCTCAAAATGGAATGGATAAACTCTTCGAAGCCTTGGCACAAGAAAGAAATGAAATCCGGGAAGTACAAAGGAAGACAGAAATCCAGCTGGATTTGTTGATAAAGTTGGCAACCCTTGTCATCGAACATTTCAACAACTCTTCAAACACTCAACCCTCAAACTCCGAAAACCTCCCATCTCAACCACTGTCAAATCCATGGGGACACATTGGTACTTTGTTCCAATGTACTAACCAAGAAGGAAGGGAGGATGTGCTAAATGAAGAGGATGTTGAAAGTTTGTATGAGAGTCTAGAAGAGGTTGAAGAGGGAAATGAAGCGCAAGTGGCGGAAGATGTTGATCAAAAGGTGGAGGACAATTGTAAAGAGCCAAAGGGAATGGAGATTTTTCACCCCGCTTCATCTGAAGTAACCCCTTCTAAGCTACCATCCGAATTACAATTTGAGTGGGTAGATCTCCCTAACTTGAATTTCATTGGCCCACAACACTATGCCTTATTAGAGAAGGATGATCAACTTGGAGCTCTAGATGGGGTGTTGAACAAAAAGAAAAAGGAGTCATTGGAGTTGAATGCATCAAAGTTCATTACTTGTGGAAAATCAGAATTCAAAGCCCATAGTGAACATCTTCACAAGCTTCACAACAATAGAGCCAAGGTCGGAGCATTTAGTTTGAAGAAGCATTTGGGACCTTGGCAACTCC
>JASCZI010060472.1:137583-159008 GCA_036250425.1 Stylosanthes scabra
TTGTTTTTGCACTTAAATGGGATTGAAACCAAGTTAATTTAACCATTGAGAGCTTGATACATTGTTAGTATGCATGAGGTTGTCATGATTTGTGCTTAGCTTAGTGATATTCACTCAACAATGTGTTAAGTGGTGCTTGATTTTATTGCTCAATATTCCTTGTTATGCATGCTTGATCACCATGTATGATATGTTATTGTTAATTCCATTGCACCATGATTGGTCAATCCTATAATCTCATACCTTGTTTGGTTCATTCTATCTTTCAGATGGTAATGACAAAGGATCGGATCTCTTCTCGGCTATACACTTGTGCACAAAGGACCGTGTCATCTTCAAGTGTGGGGTGTGCTAATACCAAGGACAACAATTTGGGTCTATTCTAAATTCTGTTAAACAATTTCTCTGCTTTCTTAGTTAGTTGTTAGATAGTTGTTAGTTAATTGTTAGTTGATAGTTGGTGGTTGAATTTGCTATTGATGATGATTATCTTCAAACAGGTTTTCTGATTTTGTGCCCACTTTTTGGGACCCCCATCATCATATTTTTGAAAAATTTCTTTGAAGCTTGTTCTTTGCATGCACATAATCAAATGCTCCTAATCATAGAAAAGAGTTCAAGAACACACAACCTTGAGAGTTTTGAGCTTAAAAGAGGTGGTCCCACATTTCAAAAACCACCGAATTTCCTTCTTGTGTGTTTACTCCTTTTCTATGATTGTAATTTGCGAATTAATTGATTTTATATATCCATCATTGTATGTATATAATGTATCCGTATGATTGAGACCTTTGTTTCTAATTAGCTCACTTACCAAATGGCCTAACCATTGAACATCACCCTTGTGAACCCACTTTGAGCCTTTTTAATCCATTTCTTGTTCTAATTAGCTCAATGCAAGCTGACAAGTGAAAAACCATGATTGTCCCTTTGGATCTTTGGTTGATTGAAGATTTAGTGGTGAGTCACTTTATGAGAGAGGAAAAAGAAAGAGGAACCAAGGCAAGGAAACATATTGAGAGAGGGTGATATGCAAAAAATGGGTTTTTGGAAAAAATAGAAAAATCTTGAGGCATTTGGGGAGTGCATGTGTGCATCAAAACAAATTCCATAGGCATATGCATTTGCACAAGCTCACAATTGAAAATGGGTGACAAGAAAAGAAAAAGAATTGAAAAAAAATCGAAAAGAAAGAAAAGAAGTAATAATATTCTTGTCACCCTAAAGTAGCAAAAAGAAGGCTACTCAATAAGCAAGTGCATATGTCCTAACCATATATTTAGAAAATGCATTCATGTACTCCGGGAAAATAATGATAAAGTGAGTCATAGATGACGATGAGTCGAGTGAAGAACAAAAGAGTGCTAGGTATCCTCCGTTAAGCAAAGATCCACACTTTTAGCTCACTTAGCCAAATATAAATCCTACCTTCACCTTGGCCACGTTACAACCTTGGAAAGCCCTCATGATGATACATATATACATGCATATAGTGTTGATTGTTAAATAAAGATTAACTCATGAAAAGCAAGAGTAGGAAGGAGCCGAAAGTCTTTAAACCTATACACTTGAGCGAATAGAGTGCATACACGACCAGTAAGGGTTCTAGGCTTAATTCTTTGGTATAGGACATTTCTTGTGGTGCAAAACAAGCTTAATCTTCATGAACTTAACTGCTTTTTGGGGGTAGCATATGCTGAAATGCTTTTGCCCATACTCATTGCACATGACGGTAATCCTTGTTTAAATGTAACTTTATCCATAGCACATGATTCTTGTGTAGCTATCCCTATAGTGCTTGAATGTGTTTTGAAAGATTTATGAAATTCCCTTTTCTCTCGCTTTTGGTTTCATTCACTTGAGCATGAGGACATGCTCGATTTTAAGTGTGGGGTATTTGATGAGGAAGTTTTTTATGATAAATTTCATACTTAAAAGGATGCCCTCATCAATACTTTTTCATATATTTGCTAGTGAATGACCATGCTTTCTATCTTTTGCTAGAAAATTCTTATAAATGATTATATGTTAAATTAGCCTTCAAGATGCATATAAATTGCTAAATCTTCTCCCTATTGGTACAATGATATGTTTGCTAGTATATTTCAGTATTATAGGGGTTGAGAAAAGCATGAGAAAGGCTAAGAAGAACATTGGGAGCAAGAATGGTTTAGAGAAAGCATGCAAAAGTGAAGATTTCGTAAAGAAGGAAGAATGCGGAGCGGAGAAACGGAGCTATAGTCATCGGATTGGAGCAAACTTGGACCCTTTGGAAAGATGAACTCAATGTCTACAACTTTCATGTTGAAGACTTCTTCCAGTTCTAAGCGATTCTATGACGTATTCGCATCCGAAAATCAGTGCGCAGAATTCTCTTAATGTTGTCAATCCTGACCTTCTGTCACTAATTTGAGAATAACTTGAGCTACAGAAATTCAAATGACTTGGTTCAAAAGCCATTGGAAAGCTAACATCATGAGCTTCGTAACGATATATAATAGTCCATATGAAAATCGGGGTTGACCGCCCGGCCGCTCACCCCAAATGGCGTTGCCGTGTCACCCTTTTCTTAATGACGAAGTCTACGTCGAGGGCGCGGGCGCGCGATAGACATGGCGCAGCCGCGCCATTGCGTGCTGTCCATTCAATTTGAAGGCTAAAAAGGAAATTTCAAGCCAAGTTGATGCCTATAAATAGAGGGATGCTACCACAACTCATTACCACCATTTTGAGGCCCTTTTTGGGTGCTCATTTAGCCTAGAATAGTTTAGGGAGTTTTTGGGAGAATCTTCATTTCTCTCATTTACTCTTAGTTTATTTCTTTTTGTTCATCATCTTCTAGGACCACCATCACCAACCAAACTTTTATTTTACTACTTGTTTTTTGTTTGATTTGTGGATACTTTGCTCTTTTGTTAATGAATCTCTAGTTTCTTCATCTTATTTCTCATCTTTATAGTTTTCTTAATTGCTAAGTTTATGTTCTAGCTTTATTTCTTACTCATTAAGTTTGGTTTATTTCTTGCCCATTTTATGATCTATTGTTCTTTTATGCTTCTAGTAGTTGTAGTTGTTGATTATCTTGCTCTTCTACTATCTTGATCATCTTGCTTGTTTAATTTCATAGTTATAATCATGCATTTACTTCATGCCCACCAAGTGTTTGATGAAATGCTTGGTTTTGTTTTAGAATAGTTTTCTTGTGCTTTGGTCATGGGTTGAGGATCCTAGCTACTAATCCCTAAGGAAAAGATGGGTTAATCCTTGGGTTGATACCGTTCTGTAGACGCTAGGCTTTCGCTAGTGAGAGTGAGTCCTTAATGAGGTGAACATGAAGGATTTATCCATGTTCCAAAGACCTAGATCCGTTGCACTAGAGTATGAGAAGCCTGGGACTTATGGAACGGTGTTGATCTACCCACTCGACCGTTTGGTAGAGTGTGGCTTCGCGGGTTACGTGACAACCATCCATAATTGGAATTAGTGGTGTTCATGGGGACACACAATACCTCGATCCAAGGCCAAGCACCCATTTTTATCAGTTTTCTCTCTAATCTCTCTTTTGCTCTCTTTTCTCACACACACACAATTGTAACCCCCATTTTCTTGACAACCAAAGTTGGCCCATGCGTTAACTCGTTGGGAGAACGACCCGAGTCCCGTACTCGTTATTTTTAACGTGGTTGCAAGCTCTTGTGATACTCTTTGTTGACAAGAACGTTCTTAGCTCGCATTCATAAACTATTTGGGTTCCCCTACAACGATCTCTTCTTATTTTCTAAAGAAAAAGGGAATTCCGAATTAATCTTGTTTGCGACGCCTAGAGCGGCTCTTATCAGCTAGCTTTGGGGAAGAACTTTCAAAGACAAAACTCCAAAACAAAGAAACAGAAAAGCGCGTGTGCTATATGAGAATAGAGTTGATTTTTTAATTTTTGAATTGTTGTATTTGTATACGTATAAAATACGGTGGCTGAAAATAGTAGCTAATTTTGGTGTACATTTAACATAATTCTACATATATTCATGTATGACCTCTAACTTAGTGTCTCTCACCATCCATATTATCTACCCATACTAATTTGATCATCGGAATCCTTGCAGGTGTACCCCCTTCCATCATGAGATTGACGAACTCGAAATCTTACAACTAACTCAAAATAAGATGATGTTAATAATATTGTGTCTCCAACTTATCCTCTTTTGTTCAGATATCTCAACCCCAGATGTGAAAAGCATTTCTAAAGAATTTCTAAAACCATTTTATTTTTCATTTAAACTAGAGTCAGTGCAATGCAATGTATGAATGAATTGGAAAAAATATATATATAAAAGATTTTTTTAGAGTACAAAAATATAAATAAAATGATCGAAATTCACCAGGTATAATATTCGTCCTATTTCACCGTTCATATCATGATTTCATGACTGATTCAAAGTATTTGTTTGTATTATAATATTAATAATATTATTGTTAATTAATAATATATTGTAATTGATAGTCTCATCTCGTGGCAATTTTATTTGAAGCACACTAAAACAAACAATCATAATACACACAAACTTGGTAACAAGAAAAATGAAAGAAAAAGCCAAGACTTATCGACTTAAGTCTTCAGCTAAAGTATAATACACACCTTTCAAACCAGCCTGGTTTTAATTTGTCTCTAAAGTGGAATAACATATATGCTGTGTGCTTATTATTATTCCATATACACCTTTTAATGGGACTATCATGTTATAAATTCATCACTTCTCTTTATTGTCAATATCACTTATTGGGCGACTATAGAAAGCTCAGACAAATTTCAAGAAAAAATCAAATGAAAGAACATAAAATTAGAAGACATCACAACCAACTCATAACGTTAAGACATCAAGTTATTACTCTCTCATCTTATAACCTCCTCATTTCTCTTTCTCTTATATTTAAACCTTAACACAATCATCGTAAACCATATTATATATATGCAACTCTTTTTTCTCTTTCTCTCTTGTTATAAGCCACACAATAGAATACGAAGAAAAATAATGAGAATGTTGCTGCACTTCCTTTTTGTGATGCTTGAGGTTGTAACTAGTGCCCTTCTGGTACAAACCCAGTAACAATCAGGTATATATGCTTACCAATATTTAATTATCTGGACAGTCATAAATTGAAACAACTCAAATTGAAACCAAATTTATTCTTTATTAAATTAATTTTATTCCATTTGTTTTTTAATTTCCTCACAGGATTCATTAGCATAGATTGTGGGCTACCTGAAGGAAGGGACTATACTGAGAAGACCACAGGAATTAATTACATTTCAGATGCTAATTTCATTGATTCAGGCGTGAGCAAAACCGTGTCCAATAATGAAGACAAGATTACTCACCAACAACAATTTAGTTACGTGAGGAGCTTTCCCAACGGTATGAGAAACTGTTACAAAATTAGTGTGAAAAGTGCCAATAAATATTTAATCAGAGCAAGCTTTCTGTACGGAAACTATGACGGTCTAAATCAGCTTCCACAATTTGGTATTCATCTTGGAACTAATTTGTGGGACACAGTGAAAATAAGCAATCAATCACAGAGCACCTACAGAGAACTCATGCACACTCCCACACTGAATTATGTACACATATGTCTAGTTAACACAGGCAAAGGGGTTCCGTTTATTTCTGCCATAGAGTTCAGGAATATGGACTTCAACAGTGTTTATCAAACTTCTGGAGCTACAACGTTGGCACGTTTGGTTGGTATAGATTTTGGTTCATTAACCAATGTAACATACAGGTCAGATTTTTGCTTGAGGAAAAAGAAAAGAAGATAATAAATTTTAAAAAAATGGAGAATGAAATAATTGTTTATTTTGGTTTTCCTGCCTTACACTTACATGTTTTCTTTCTAATTTTTTTATTTCAATTTTAGAGTCAAATATTTAAATAACATTTTTTTAAGGGAGTAATTTTCTTAGATTAATCACTTGTTGAGTTGGAAGTTATTGAACATGATTAATAAAGTACTTGAAAATCGAAATAATTAGAATTTCAAATGAAATTATACCAACATAATAAAATAATATATTTATGTAATTTTTAATTTGTTTGTCGCCAAGATCGGTTTTTTTGGCCAGCTCGTTTTAATCGAGCATAATTTTTTTATAAATCAAACCATTATATTTCAGATAATATTTTTATTGATTTACTTTTTTTTTGAAATATTTTCATTGATTTACTTGAACCGACTGATTCGATTTGATTTTTAGAAAATTGGTTTTATCTTTTTAACTTTTACATTTTTTTAAGAAAATAAATTGTGATATCCAGGTACATAGATGATTTGCATGATCGTTTATGGGAGCCTTATTCCAACGACGATTGGACACAGCTAAACACCATTTTTAGCGATGATTTGGAGAACAATGATTATGAACTGCCAAAATCAGTGATTAAGACTGCAGCTGCACCCAAAAATGCTGAGGGTGTCTTAAATTTCTACTTTGATGCACTTAATGAAACTGCAACACACCAACTATGCTATTTCTATCTGCACTTTGCTGAGGTTCAAAAGCTGGCACCAAATGAAACTAGAGAATTCAACATCACCCTCAATGGAAACTCCTTTTCTGATCTATTTCATCCCCCAAATACTATGTATACCATATATTCTGATTCACCGGATCATGTGTTCATTAAGAATAATAATATTTCACTTGTTCAGACAAAAGCCTCTACCCTTCCACCCATCATCAATGCTATTGAGATTTATCAAGTCAAAGATTTCTCCCAATTAGAAACTCAAACAGATGATGGTATGTTTCTAAGATATTTTTCTATTTTTTGTTTCATTGTTGTCAGTAATTTTTCAGTTATTATGTATATATGAGCCTCAGTAACTCTTAAATATATTCTGTGTCAAAAATGGTAGTTGATGCTATCACAAACATCAAGAAAGTTTACAGGGTGACCCAAAATTGGCAAGGTGATCCATGTGCTCCTGTAGCATACATGTGGGAGGGTCTAAATTGTAATTTCAATGGCACCCCAAGAATCATATCCTTGTAAGTATGCATATTAAAATCCTACCTATATGGTGTTTTGAGAGTTTATAAATGTGAAATATTTCTTACCTCATGAGTTTCTTTTAGAGTTGAGTTAATCCCACTTAATTTTAATTTTAAAATAATACCAAACTCTATTTGATATAATGTTATAGACCACTACCTGTTTATATAAATTCAAGTTCTAGATGATCATTTCTACTAGACGTTTATAAATGTGGGGCATTTCTCATTCCATAATCTAGTTTTTGGAATCGAGTTAAGCCAACCAAATATCAATTATAAGAATGCATATGTTAGAATTGTTAAATAAATATAATGAACCATTTATAATATATTTGGAAATTATTAGGAATTTATCTTCAAGAGGAATCATTGGACACATAGCAATCTATATCTCAAAGCTTACTGAGTTAGAGTCCTTGTGAGTGATTCCAATGCAATTTCGTTGAATTTGTCTATGTTTTTTCCTCCTACCTTTCTCTTGGATTGTAGTGATTTGAGTTGTTTGTATTGTCAGAGATTTATCAAATAATAGCTTAAGCGGGGACATACCTGTTTTTCTAGTAGAAAACCTACCATCTCTTAAAGTCTTGTAAGTTTATTCCACACACTCTGCATTAATATAAATTATTGATTTGGTCAATTGTTACAAAAAAAAGAAGCTAAGGGACATTCTCTTTTGTAGAAACTTGCAGAATAATAACCTCACAGGTCTAATTCCAAAAGCACTTCTCCAACGGTCAAGGGAAGGTGTACTATCACTAAGGTGTACATCTTATTCTTATTTAATTTATTTAATTTTAATACACAATAATTGTAAAAAATTTTATATATGCATCCAATTATGTCAGATTATATTATAAAAATAATTTTTTTTTTATTGATCTCATGAATAATTATCTTAAAGAACATATATGATTATATGATTATAAAACATGTTTATATGAATTAACAATTCCTATTATTAAACTATTTAAGTAATCACATGAATTCATCAATTTGTGCACATTAATTCACAATTCATAAATATCATAGATTCATAAGTATACTTTTCACATGAAATATTTTACCGGTGGAATACCAAAAAATATTACCTGCATGTAACTATTGATGTTATCTTGATTTCATTGTCCTTTTCTCTTTTATCTAGCCCGTTTTAAATCATGACACACAGAAACTTGAAAGTGAGAAATTCAAACCAGAGATTGAAAATGTAGTTTTTGTCTCAGACTTAATTCTTGTGAATGAATAATGCTATAGGTTGGAGCAAAATCCAAATCTATGTGAATCTGGTCCTTGTGAGCAACAGACAAAGAATAAAAGCAAGGAAAACGATTCAGTTGTTTATGTACTTGCATCTGTTTCGGCATTTTTGATGCTCTTACTGGTAGTTCTTGCTGCAGTTAACATCATTTACATTAAAAAGAGAAAGCCAAAAGGTAATTAAAACAAACAATATTGCAAACTACCATTTAAAAGTCAGTAAGTTCAACTAACGTGACAATGCATATTTTGATGACCTTAAATTTAGATGATGTCCTCTTTAATATGAAGTCCGTTGATCCGTTGGAATCTAAGCGCCGACAATACTCATTCGATGAAGTTGTTAACATGACGAATAACTTCGACAGAATTCTGGGTAGAGGTGGATTTGGAACAGTTTACTATGGCATCATTGATGACATTCCAGTAGCTGTCAAGATGCTTTTGCAATCATCGGTGCAAGGATATCAACAATTTCTAGCAGAGGTAAATTTCATCATTAAATAAAGAAATAATAGCATCAATATGTTTAATGAAAAATTGAGACGTAATTAGTATCTATTTGTATCTTTTTCTTTTCACTTTCTCGCTTAATATTCTTTTTATTTTACCTCCCAACTGTTCTCATATTTATTTCTCCTTATTATATAAGAAAGTATTGGTTATGGGTCGGCACAAGTCCGCTTAACGATGTTTTGGTAGTTTTGTCATATAAAATTTTTTATGGATAGAAAATTTATTTTTTTTTATGGGTAGTTTTATCAGCGTTCGAATTTTTTGTGATTAATTTTGACATTTCTTTCTTTTCTTTTTTGGTACCCAAACCAATCCAACCCGCTTGCGGATAATCTGATACACAATGAAATAATGAAATTCAGAAAAAAAAATTTAAAAGAAAATTGAAAAAACTGAAAAATCATATATTTCTTATTTTTATATATTTTTTTAAAATTAGGAGCAGTCAGATATTCGAGTTTGTTGGGATTTCATTCCTTGTTGGATCTAATTGGATTGGACCCAATTATACTCGATTACCCATCGGGTACTGAACTAATATGATTTGTCTGGATCGGGTCCGTACAGGTAATTGGGTACTCGTGATCCATGTTCACCCCCTAGTATTGGTAACCAATAAAAAGCAACTAAAAATCAATTAATTTTATATTTTTTCAGAAATAAAAACTTAAAAAAATAGAACATTCAATTTAAGTTGTTAGCTGAATTTTTATTGGTTACTTAATATTATTGCAAGTATAAAATATTTTTTTTTAGTGTCTACAAGTATAAAATATATATTAAAATATAAAATACATATTATTAAAAATGACTTTTAAATAATGCATATATTCATATATAAATACTTAGCGACTAAATTTTAATATGTAAATAATATTTTTATTAATTGTTATTATCATAGTTTCTTTTAGTGTTGTAACGAAGATTTTTTTTCATTCATTTAATAGATATAAATTAAATAATAAGACATAATTCATCCTATTATTTCATATTTATTCCATATTATTACTATATAAATAAACGTTCTCTTTATACATTTTATTTATATTGTCTCACTTAATGGAAAAAAAATTTTAAATAAATAAAATAAAATCGAAATTTACCAAAATACTTGTTCTGGAAATACTTATCAAAATGCATCATATTAGCAATATCGATTCAGACTAGTATTGGATTATTTTTAATACGACCTATTTTTTGTAAAAAAATTGGCTTAATACTGGTCCGGACTGGTATTGAAAATAACACAGTACCGGTCCGGACCGACACTGGTTCAAAAAATTGAAATGCATTAATTTATATTATATAGGACATAGCAGTACCTAACATCTCTAGCTTTAGCTTTCTTCCTTGTATCCCTAAAAACCTCTGACAACCGAACCCTCCCAGTCTCCCACTCACTGCTACTACTCTTTTCTCCCTCACAGTTACCACCTTTGTTCTTGATGTTGGTGTTGCAAGTGCTTTCCATTAACAATAACAATAAAAATCCCTTCTTTCAACCTCTTTTTCTCAAAATTCAGAACTTTAAAGTGGAGAAGAAGAAAGAATGTTAGAGAGAGGAAAAGAGGGTTTGGATTTTTGCTCCAGTAACTATTGGAGTGTGATGGAATATGGGGAAGTAGTTGTTAAGAGAGAAGAATGGGAGGGTGAGGGTGGCTAAGTGTCTAAATGTGCTTTGTGTTGGGGGTAGGTGAGCTCTGAAGGGGGTTGGTGGCCAATATTTTTTAAATTTTAGGAAATGTAACAAAAAATTATTTTGAAAAGAAATCCTACAAAAATTCTTATTGTTACTATTAATTTTCACAACATTTTTTAAATATTTTCTTGCTTAATCTCATGCCTCGTACTCTTTTTTCTCGATATATATTTACTATTACTATTAGTTTGTACAAGTATTTAAAAAATCTGATTAATTGTCATAATTCTTTTAATTGGTTAAATATATGTAATGTATTGGTAATAAGGTTTCTAAAATAATAAAGTATATAATATTTTTTATAATTTTTATGTTTGTCTATATTGTATTAATTAATTATACAGTGTCTTTACTACTTATATATCACTGGTTTTCTTTTTCATAATTTACTTTTTTTAATAATTTTCATTTGTAACAATGTTGTTGAAAATAGTGGTATCATAATTTATGAAACATTATATTCATACTTGTATTTTGTTTAATAATTTCATCTTTATTCTATAGTATTTAAATATAACCTTAAAAAAATAAATAAAAAAGACTATATAAAAATAAGAAAGAAAATGATTATATCAATTCAAATGAATTTCATAATTCTATTTAATGTTTAATTAATGTATAATTTTTTATTAAATGTAGTATAAAAATGTTGGTTATCTAATACTCTTTCTCCTTGAGCTAAATTTTGAAATGAGTTAAATATATTAAATGTTCATTCTAACTAACAATCAAACATTTTCTAACCAATTAAATTCTTTTACATACTGAAATGAGATGAATTACAGGTTAAATTTCTTATGAGGGTTCACCACAGAAACCTGACTTCTCTCATTGGATACTGCAATGAAGACAACAACATAGGCCTCATCTATGAATATATGGCAAATGGGAACCTAAATGAACATCTTTTAGGTATATATCTGAGTTACCTTTTTTTTTGTTGTTCAATATAGATTTAATTAACTTAATTATGCTACAACTACAAGGCCTTAAATTATTTAATTATAATTGTGTGTAGGAAAAACCAACAGGACAAAGTTCTTGACTTGGGAGGATAGACTCCAAATAGCAGTGGATGTAGCCCAAGGTTAGTTAGTCTTGGGCATCGCGACCATGCACCATGGAGAATTAAAATAGAGAAAAAGGAAAGAACAATAACACAATCACAACACAAGAGAATTAACGTGTAAATCCGAAAACAGGGAAAAAAAACCACGGTCATTGCCAAACGACAATCCCACACTGTTACAATGACTACACCCTCTACACTCTTACAAGAGAAAACTCTAAAGTAGAAGAAGAAATTTAAAAAGTCATACAATGTGTATTGACTTAGTACAATTAAAACTCTCAACTAAAGTTCCTATTTATAACATAAAGGTCCACCCACACTTCTTACACCAAACGATGTGAGACTTTTAATACACACTATTTTCAACCAAATCCAACTGTTAGAAACCTAACAAAACATTATCTTCAAAATCTCTTTATATATATATATATATATATATACTAAAATGTTGATGTCAGGATTGGAGTATCTGCATAGCGGTTGCAAGCCACCAATAATTCACAGAGATATAAAATGTGCAAACATTTTGTTAAATGAAAACTTTCAAGCAAAATTGGCTGATTTAGGTTTGTCCAAAAGCTTCATCATTAGCGGAGACACACACGTGTCCACTACTGTTGCTGGAACTCCTGGCTACCTTGATCCAGAGTATGTCCTGTAACTGTGATTATATTTGGTTTAAATTTTATTTTCATATATTGGTTTGATTTGTTTAAAACATTAAGATAAAATTAAAACCAAACATAAATTAAAAATTAAAAACTTCAAAATTAAAATAATATGTGAGCTTTTATTCTGTTTATTTTAGTTTTTTCAGTATTTTTGTTATAGCATAATTTGACTACATCTTATGAAATGATGACGTGTGAGTTAGTAATACTCTACAAATTAACATATTTGTAAGAATAAACACTAAATTTGATCTTGATCGTTTTCAATTTGGATAACGTTATTCTTGATGATTCAAAAATCTTAATTCGATTCCTGAAATTGGTTTATAAGTTTAAAGTTTAGGATTGGTAAATCGATTTTAAAAATTTATTTATCCCAATTTTTAAACAATTGAGGACAAATTAAAGTTTTCATTCAAATTAAAAATATTAGAGGTTGAACTAGGTGTTTACTTTATTTTCAATAATAGCAACACTGGAAGAGTTGAAAGAAATTAAATTAATATAATAAGACCTTTCTAAATTAACCAAACTATATATTATGCATTATGCAGGTACCAAAAAACAAACAAATTAACGGAGAAAAGTGATGTGTATAGTTTTGGGGTAGTACTCTTGAAAATAATAACAGGTCAAGCAGCAACACCATCAAAAGCACGTAACAATGCTCACATAAGTGAGTGGGTGGGTTCAGTGGTTGCAAGAGGGGACATAGAAGGTATTGTAGAGCCAAGATTAGAAAGAGATTTCGACATTTATTCAGCATGGAAAGCAGTTGAAATAGCAATGGCATGTGTCTCCATTAATTCTAAAGAAAGGCCATACATGAGAGATGTTGTGGTGGAGCTAAAGGAGTGTTTGGCCGTGGAATCAGCTAGAAAAAACGTTGGAGCCAAAGATTCAAATGAGTTGGTCACCATGAATTTGGTTACTGAAATTATTCCAGTAGCTAGGTAGTTAACAAATCATTGCCTTATACTATCTAATTACTAAAATTCAGTCATCAGCAAAAAATATATGTTTAAATAAAAAATATATATTAAAAATCACTTAAATAATATATGTATACTTTCATAAATATTTAATGGTTAGTTAATAATAATGTTAGGTAATTAATAAAAATTTATCCAATATCAATCAACAATTTAAATTAGATATTCTATTTTTTTAGGTTTCAGATATTTAATTTATGAAAAATATAAAATTAATTGTATTAGGTTTTAGATGTTCTATTTTTTTATTGTAAAATGTTTTATAAACAATGATTACGAATGTTTTATTTTTTATTGACTAATTTATTAATTAAAAAAAATCGATCATCTATATTTTTTTATTAATTTAATAACTAAATTTTAGTGTGCAAATAATATTTTTATAAATAATTCATTCCTATTACTATGTGCTTAAAATGAAATACTACTCCGAAGTTGTACTGTGTTTTATTTTCTCTTTGTTTCGTGTTTCATCTAAATTTGTATCTAAGGAATTTTTTACATTATATGTATTTTAATTTCTAATAAATTTTTATTGTTTTAAAAGTCCTAAAAAGTTACTTCATATTGAATTCTTTGAACGTCACCAAAAAAAAAAATTGATTCTTTGGTCATATTGAAAAAAATTGATGTGAATTGATGAATATGTAAAATGTTTTATATTATTTATATATTAAAATTAATTTTTTATTCATTTAATAAATTTATTAATAAAAAATATGAATTTCGAGAATAGACCAATATTTTGGACCGAAAGAAATATTTTAAAAAATTTGTAATTGTAACCTTTTTCCACTGCATGAAAGATAAGTGTTGAAGACCATGGTCCTATCATAACTTATCAATAAAATATCAAGTGTTATTCCACTCTCATCACAAAATAATAATAATAATAATAATAATAATAATAATAATAATAATAGGTAAATAAAAACAAAAACAATCACACCGTAAGGCCCCATGCATATTTAACGTTAAGGAACAGAGACAATTAATTAATTAAAGGCAGGCTTGTTCGCTGAGTATTGGCTTTTTCTTTCTTTCATTTTCGTCTTAGGACAATGACACGAAGATTTTCGATTACAGTATATTTTGACCACTAAATTTAATTAAATTATTTATTTTATATTAAATAAAAAAAAATTATATTAAATAATATAAAAAACAATTAATCTTGATGTACACCTCTTTTTGGTGTACATCTCTAACCAAATCTCAAACGAATAGATTTTTATTATTAGAACGAACAAATTTTTTAAAGCAAACAAATAGGTTTTTAACCTGTTCGTGTCAACTATAAAATATGTTCGTTCTCTTTCGTCTTAGGACAATGACACGAAGATTTTCGATTCAAGTATATTTTGACCAATAAAATTTAATTAAATTATTTATTTTATACTAAATAAAAAAAATTTTATATTAAATAATATAAAAAATAATTAATCTTGATGTAGATCTCTTTTTGGTGTACATTTCCAACCAAATCTCAAACGAACAGATTTTTACTATTAGAACGAACAAATTTTTTAAAGCAAACGAATAGGTTTTTAACCTGTTCGTGTCAACTATAAAACATGTTCGTTGTATATATAGATTCCTGTTCGTGCACAAACAGAATTTTATTACTAGAACGAACAGATTTTTAAAAGCAAACGAACAGATTTTTAAAATTATTCATATACTAATTATTAATAATATAATATCGTATAAACTAGTGATTTGAATCAGTCTTCTTCTGAAAATAGAACTAATATCTGAGGATGCAATAAACAATTATTGCAAAAAGGAAAAATATAGAACAAATTCACAAGAATGAATAAAAGAGGTTGACTTATGATTTATTTTATATGGGTCAACTTTATAATATAAGGTGAGATCGTACGATCACTAATGTTAATGTATAGGAATTTCACAGTTAAGCGTGTTTGCATTTTCTTCGATATTTTTTTAGATCACAAAAAACTTTATAATATCCCAAAATCAAATGGTATGTAAATCATTGACTATAAAGAGAATGTTAAATTGGTAGAATATATAGACACAATTCATTCTTATATTTCACATTTCTATCTCTTTTGTCTCAGTTTTTTTTAATACGCAGAAAAAGTAATAGAGAATATAAACTATTATTAGTGTAAGATTTGATTATATAAGTGCAAAAATAAGTCAATTGTTGTTTATTATATCTGTTCCATTTTACAGAAAATTCACCTACAATACACTTTCACATAATGTGTATATTAAAAATCAACGCTGTAGGACACAATAATTTATTTATTTTTTCTAGTGATTAGTTATTACTATTTCAAAGTGTTCTGAAAATACGATGATAAACTAATAAATTAAAAACATTGAATTGTTGATTAATATTTATTAAAATTAATAAAAGATGATGTTATGATAAAGAGATTTTTTTTTTAATGAAGACTGAAATTGTGTTATTTTATAATAGAAAAAATAAGGGTAAAATATTGTTTTCGTCCCTAATGTTTGGGGTAAGTCTCAAAGATATTCCTAACGTTTAAAATATCCTATTTGTGTCCCTAACGTTTTGAAATTGTATCAATCTTGTCCTACCATCAACTCTATTAGTATAATTCTCAACAATCTACTTTTTCAAATGCAAAATTAATTAATCAATAGCTTTTTAGAAGCAATATTTAGCATAATCACACTCGAACAACTAAAAAGAAGATAAAGTTTGAGTGAGGAAAAAGAAGCATTACATGCTTATTAATTTTCTTTTGGTCTTTATGTTATATATGTTTGTATAGTGTGAGAAATAATAATGGTAACGAATAAAGAGGACATGTCACTTATAATATTTTGGTGTTATGACCTAACATATATGTGTATGGTTTTAATTTGTTGGTGATTTTCACAATTGCTTAACGGTGGGACAAGATTGATACGATTTCAAAACGTTAGGGACACAAATAGGACGATTTAAACGTTAGGAACATCTTTGAGACTTACTACAAACGTTAGGGACAAAAACGATACTTTACCCAAAAAATAATTAAAAAAACGAAGAGGTAATATGTAATAAACACTTTCTTTATTTACAAATTTAGCTATCACCAAAAGAAAGTCCCATCATAAATCTTAGAAAATAAATTACTACTTCCAAACCAATTTGGGTTGGTTTAGTAGTCAGCTCAGTAGTCCACTTAAGTAAGTGTTGGAGGTTCGAAATCCATCATGTAGCAACCCATTGACCAGCGGCAAACCCTTAAATGAAGCTCATATCCGCAGTGATTTAGTCATTGACATGTTAGGTTGGGGAATACTATGGGCAACCAAAAAAAATTGCTACTTACAAAAATAAAAGATAAAAATAAAAATCTTGAGCTTTAATTAAATAGCAGCACTGATGAGTGATGAGTGAACCACTCACAATCTTTGTCACTTCAAAGTTCAAACAATATAGGATATATGATGATTACAATGAAGTCACTTTTTCTACTGCTTGGAGCTCTTTCTTTCTTAGCACCGGTCCTCTGCCAGCAGGATCAATCAGGTTCGGTTATTTATTTATTCAAATTTGAAGAAGATTCATTTTAAGTTTCACAAATTTTTTTATTAATTTAATAAAGTCGAATTAATAGTTTCATTCTATGATCAGGGTTCATTAGCATAGATTGTGGACTACCTGAAAATTCCAGCTACACTGAGAAGAACACAGGAATCAATTACATTTCAGATGCTATTTTCATAGATTCTGGTGTGAGTAAGACAGTATCGCCTCAAAATATTGCTACTCATGAACAATATTTTACTTACCTTAGGAGCTTTCCTAACGGAACAAGAAACTGTTACAGAATAAATGTAACTATCAGTACTGCATATTTAATCAGAGCTAGTTTCTTGTATGGAAACTATGACGGTCTAAATAAGCTTCCAGAATTTGAAGTTCATGTTGGAACTAATTTGTGGGACACCTTGAAATTCTCGGATGCATCAGTGAGCGTATACAAAGAGCTGTTTCACCCTGCAACAAGAGATTATATAGAAATATGTCTTGTTAACATAGGAACTGGAACACCATTCATTTCGGCTATAGAAATGAGGATTTTTACGAAGAATAACGCTGAAACCAAATCTTACTTGACACTCTCAGCAGCACGATGCAGAGGACTAGATTTGGGCAGCATGAACAATTCAACAAGCAGGTCAGTCCTGATTTCTAAATGAATAACTAACAAGTTCAAGCATAAATATATGGAATTTATTATTTTTAGCCAGCATAACCATAAAGTATTTTATACCGACATATTAAGTAATTTATATTTATACTTACATATTTTATACTCATACTTATTATATTTTGTATGTATGATTTACAGAAATTACACACATTATACTACATTTTTCACCTACATTTTTAGACTTTTCCTATGAAAACACACTACTGATTATGTTTGTTGGCTATATTAAATTAAATTTGCGAATTTCTCTCGAGCTACACATGCAGGTACAGAGATGACATATATGACTGCTTATGGGAGCCTTATTCTGTTAATGGATGGAGAAGACTAAACAGAACACATGGTGAACCTAATCCAACTCAGAAAACGGGATATCTTGATGGGATTTATTATGCACCAGCAAGTGTGATGAGAACAGCAGCTACACCAAGAATTGCTACAGATTCTTTGGATTTCTACTTTCATTTGGATAACAGCGTTGCACAAATATATGCTTTCAAATTCTATTTTGCTGAGGTGCAAAAGCTGGCAGCAAATGAAACAAGATCATTTAACATCACCGTGAATGACAATTATTGGAAAGGACCCATTCTACCCTCGTACAATCAAACAACTATCTGCTACATTCTCACTTTAGATTTGCCGCTAAGAGTTAATGATGATTACAGATTTTCAATTCTTCCCACAGAATTCTCTACCCTTCCACCTATCATCAACGCTCTTGAGATTTTTCTTGTTAAGGATTTCTCACAGCCACAAACTGACAAGGATCAAGGTACTTTATAATACAACTATAATTTTATGGCACTTGTCTAATTCTATTTATCTAAGCATACTCAATTCCTATACTCTTAGCTGCTATAGATGCAGGTACGGGTACAAAAATTTTAGAGAAAAACAATTACGTAGATACATGTATAAAAAATAAGAAAAATATAAGTAACTAATATTTTTCTAACCAATAAATTAGTCAATAAAAAATAAAATATCTATAACCATCGTCCACAATGAAAGTCATACAACATTTGAAACCTAAAATAATTAACAATCAGCCAACTTTATATTTTTTAAAAACAGAACATCCAAAACCTAGAAACAGAATATTCAAAACATAAAAAAATAGAATATCTAATTTAAGTTGTTAGTTGATGTTGGCTAAATTTTTATTGGTTACCTAGCATTATTGAAAAATAAATAAACTTTTTAGAAAAGTAGTATTTTTAGCTAATAAAATATGTTTTTGTTCGAATTTAATATATTTTTATTTTTAAATAAACATTTAAATTATCAATTTAACTACTAAATTTATATTTGAATAGTTTGAAACATAAAACATTAAAAATAAATAAAATTAACTCAAAATAATATAATTTTAAATTAATTTAAACAAAAAACATATTTATATGTATTTAAAACGTATTCGGCCATATTCAAGACGTACCTAAAAGGTATTCAAAATTTTTTTCCACTACATAATAGATATATTTTTTATGTATTTTCGCATGCTAATATGTACTTGTAATGGTACGGATATTTTGTGAAAAGAAAAGTATAAACCAATAATTTTCAAACTAATAAATCAGCAAACAAAAAAATAGAACATCCAAAACTACTGTACAATAGAAGCTATGGAAGATCCGAAACCTAAAACAATCCCAGCCAACTTTATATTTTTTATAAACAGAATATCTGAAACTTAGAAATAGAATATCCGAAACATAAAAAAATAAAATATCCAATTTAAATTATTGACTGAATTTTTATTGATTACCTAGTATGGTTGTTTGTGAAAAATAGTATATCCATACAAGTACACTTAAAAGTTAAATTTTTTCTAATTAATGTTTATCAAAAATAAAATGGCAGCTGATGCTATGAGAAATATCAAGATAGCTTATAGAGTATCAAAAAATTGGCAAGGAGATCCATGCGCCCCTGTAGCGTACACATGGGATGGTCTAAATTGTAGTTCAATTGGTACTCTAAAAATCACATCCTTGTAAGTATATTTTATTTAGAGCAAAATAAATTAAAACCGCTTGCTGTCTAGCTTTTCTTCTAATATGTTTGGAAATGCATGCAGGAATTTATCTTCCAATGGACTAACAGGACAAATTGTATCTTACATCTCCATGCTTACTGACTTAGAATCCTTGTGAGTAATTTATTATTTCATTTAATTACTAAACTAGACTATATCTGCAACCAAGGATTGCAGTGATTTGAGTTGTCTATGGTGTCAGGGATTTATCAAATAATAGCTTAAGCGGGGAGATACCTGATTTTCTTGCAGAACTGTCGTCACTTAAAATCCTGTAAGTTTTGATCCCATATTTCTCCATGCATTTATAACAAGTTATTCAAGTACGCTTTAAATATACTTTAGAAATATATTTCTCAAATTCTATAGACTTGCTATTAGAGAATGAAAATCATGTGATAAGTTAATTATTTAGAGTTTAATTCAAACATAATACTCTATATACAGTAAAATATATAGAAGAATTTATTTTATGTGTTACAATTAAAATTATTATAAGACAATATACAAGAAGGGAGTGTTTTCATATGTAGGAACTTGCGGAATAACCACCTCACAGGTCAAGTTCCAAATGCACTTCTCCAAAGATCAAGCGATGGTGTACTATCACTAAGGTGTGCATTTTACTCTTGTCCAATGTGATGCCTAGAATTAGCAATAATATCTTGATTTCAGTGTTATACAACTTTAAAATCATGACACAGAGAAACTAGAAAGTAATAAGAACCTCCAACCAAAGAATGCAAATGTATAGTAGTTTTTCTTTCTGACTTAATTTTGGTTACTGAATGATGCTAGCTTGGAGAAAAATCCATGTGAATCTGCTCTTTGTGACCAACAGACAAAGGATAAAAGCAAGAAAAATAATACAGTTATTTATATCCTAGCGTCTGTTTCTGCAATTCTGGTGCTCCTACTATTAGTTCTTGCAGCAGTTAACATCTTCATTTACATTAAAAAGAGAAAGCCAAGAGGTAAACCAAACAATACTGCAAACTAATTTACATTTACAATATTTAAAGTTTAATTAATGAAACACATTATGATCTTCTCGTAACATACAATTTTTTTTTTCTTTTTCAATACGATAACAGATTATTTCAAAGTTCTTAAGCAGTCTAGTGATCAAACTGAATCAGAGTTGGAATCTAAGCGAAGACGGTATTCATTCAAAGAAGTATCTAACATGACCAATAATTTCGAAAGAATTCTCGGTAGAGGCGGATTTGGAACGGTTTACTATGGCATTATTGATGACATTCAAGTAGCTGTCAAGATGCTTTCTCAATCATCAGTACAAGGATATCAGCAATTTCTAGCAGAGGCAAGTGATCATCACTGTTCTTTGCTTAGTAGTTTCCAATCCTCAGCTATTTTTATCTTGTTGTAATGAAAAGTGAAACTGAGTTATAGGTCAATCTTCTGATGAGGGTTCATCATAGGAATCTAACTTGTCTCATTGGATATTGCAATGAAGAAGCCAACATAGCACTCATCTATGAATATATGGTAAATGGCAACTTAGAGGAACATCTTTTGGGTATGTTAACAAACTATTAATTATTTTCTGTCTCGTTTAACTTAATTATTAAATGATGAAGGCTTTTACAAAGCACTAAATTTGATTTTGTAGAGAAAAATAGTAGGGCAAAGTTGTTCAGTTGGGAAGAAAGGCTCAACATAGCCATGGATGCAGCCCAAGGTTAATTAGCATCATCAAAACTAACTGAATTTTCATAAAATCTTTTTATCCTTTTCATTTCATATATGCCAAAAAATTTTAATCCAGGACTTGAATATCTACACAATGGTTGTAAGCCACCTATAATCCACAGAGATGTGAAATGCTCAAACATTTTACTAAATGAAAATTTCCAAGCGAAAATGGCTGACTTGGGCTTGTCTAGAAGCT
>JASCZI010060473.1:7119-26408 GCA_036250425.1 Stylosanthes scabra
GCCACTACCGTAAGCCGCGACGTTAGCTCTTGTCCCACGTGGAAACAAAAACCCCACAGGCACTTACTACTTCCGATGGTCCGCTGTTGCCATAAGCCGAGTCGTTAGCCCTTCCGGCCCCTCTTAATACCTAGGCTCACGGTTCTTATTTTATAAAACAAAGGGTATTAACATACATGAGATGTAACCACTCCAATCATCATCACTCAACCTCTAAAAACCTTTGGAAATCATGTTCCATCTCTTAGAATCGATTCAGAAGAGGAAGAATCGATTCTGAGGGCATTTTGAACGTTAAATTTGAAAACAGGGTGAAAACGAATCGGTTCGGTGGTCTATCGAATCGACTCGATCCTAGGCGGTTCATGAAATTTTGAATGTGGAGTCGACTCGAAGCCTTGTCGAATCGATTCAAGAGGCAAGTTTTAAAATCTCTTAGCCTCTGTCAAAATACGAATCGATTTGACGTGACCCTGAGTCGACTCGATTGAAAGTTTAACAAAATTATTTAAGGCCACGAGATTTGAGTCGATTCTAACAGTCACGAATCGATTTAAGATGGGGAGTTTTGGCCTCTGTGCAAATACGAATCGATTCACCCCACAGGCGAGTCGACTCGATAATCACAAAATTCTCCAATTCGTTCCAAAAAGGCTCAGTGAATCGACTCGGATACTACCTGAATCAATTCACTGCAGCTAAAACGTGTGTTTTCCTAAAAAATTGAGTTTGAAACCAAGTTTTCACAAAGAACCACAACCCATCCCTTTCAAAATCATTTCCTTTGAAGTCCTTGCCTCTTCTAAAAACCCCTCATATCATTTCAAAACCATTTAAAAACATTTTCAACCATTATAGACCATAATCCTCTTACTTTACTCAACCATCTCAACATCATTCCTTTCATCATCTCGCCCCTCGGGCCCAATCCATCCATACGGTTCCCATCTCATATAAACCCTAAATTTTTTAATAATATTGGTACAAGGCCACAACCACAATCAATCACACATGCATAATCTTATTCTCATCAATCTCAAGCATACACATAAGCATATAGACAATCAACAACCATTCAATTCTACTCTATTTCTCATGTTCATCAATTTCCATTATTACTATTTGTTATTCTAGGTGAAACTAACCTAGGCAATCATTCTAGCTTAAATAATGTAAGTTTGAATCTAACTCCGTACCTGGACGCCAAGCTCAATGTATACACGCGATCCTTGGTCGCGCCATCGAGCATCCAAGCATAATCAATTGTTGTTCTCATGCTCAACCAACTATTCCATCCTCCAATTCTCCATATTTCCTAGCATCTACAACATACTCACACAACATGCAACAATACAACACAATCAACCATTATCCCACTAATTAAAACTAAGGACTAGGGTTGGAAACGTCTCACCGGAAATATCCCAACTCATGGGCTTCGATTATCATACTCACAAGCATGCTAGATCATCACCTAGATCATGAAACTCGGAAACATGCAAGTGGGTTAGACCCAATTCGGACAGAAACTTGGATGAGAGAAACGAAAGGTGAGAAGGCCTACCCACTTGGTGCATGTTAGATGATTTTGAAGAGGATGGTGAGAGCTTCGCGTAGCCGCAAACCGTGCGTCAATCGGAGCTCTAGATCAAAAGTTATGGCGGCCGAAAGTGAAGACCACCACCACCACCACCATGAATGCTCTCAACTCTCTCTCTCTTTTCTTTCTTCCCTTCTTCGAAGGAAGAAGAAGAAATGAAAGGGAATTAGGGGTTTTCCTTTTTGGCATGTGAGTCTCATTAATGGCATTTTGGTAAATTTCGTGGTTTGGTCCGTTCCGGGCCAAATCTTTAACGAAGGTGTTCGTGTTTGTGTCCTAAGCGTTATTTACTTTATTATTGTGCTATTCGTCAAATTCCAACCTCACTCCAAAATTACTCAAATTGTCGTCACTTGCTTAACTAAAATCATGGGTTTCACACATGTACTATTAATTACACCTCATAATATTTTTTTTTAAAGGAAAAGGTTATTCTTTGTTTCAACTTTGAATGGCATCAGATCTCTCATCTCTCCCATAGCTTATGAATGAGAATTTGACAAGTATAAGTGGATTACTGTTACCACATATATACCATTAACATGAGGTATCAAATCAAAGGAAAATTGTGTCATCATATATTAGTTTAAGAACACGCTAATCTCTAAAACTAGTGTTGTTTTAATAATTGCAACCAAAGACTACAACACAAATTTGATTTCAATGAATTTTATTTTCTTACTTCAATATAGATTTTAGTTACAATGAAGGCGTTCGGGGGTTTAGAACTTGTTTAATGTCAAAAAGATTTTCAATAAATCATAATCCCTTGGAATTTTCTAAAACTACATACATTTTTATCTAAGACTCTTTAGATTGAAGAAAAAGAATACCTTTAAGTCCCAAGGGGAAGTGTAGAAGCTAACTGAAGTGAATGAAGTGGGGCTGATTCACCAATCAAATTGAGGTATATGTCTGAGTCTTGGCAACGAATACAGCCATGTTACCAACAACACCTGTAAAAATGAATCAATTAAATGGCCAATTTCTGCTAAAAGGTGTTGTGATTGTTGAGGGAGTTTTTGTTTTTCATCAAGAACAGGCCACATTTGGGGGTTTTAGGTGGGATTTCTGTGTTCTTTTATGGTATTGATGTGATTTGAAGAAAAACCCTAAAATTACAAAATTAGGAACCCTAAATTCTAGAAACAACAGCAGCACAAAACTAAAACTAGAAAATTAGAAACCCTAATCACAGCCAACACAAGACAGAGCTTGAAGACGGAGAACAAACCTGAAGACCATGGACGACTGAGACGAAGGCTTGAAGACGAAGATGGAAAACGAACACGACGGCTTGAAGACTTCTTCGAGCTTGAAGATGGCGACCTAGGACTAGGATACGACGGCGCTGCTGAGGCTTCTGAGGCGACGACACTACGACGGCGCTGCACCAAGGGCGACGGCAACGGGATGAGATGTGGAGTGGCTGGGTGGCGGCGCTGAGACGACAACGGCTAAGACTTCTTCTACCTTTAAGACGGCGACCAAGGACAGGAGGAGATGTGGAGTGCTACGACGGCGCCGACAATGTTCGCACTTCTGACACCACTAGGCTACGGGGCTCTGCTGCTGGCGACAGCGATGGTATGAGAGGTGGACCGGCTGAGGCACGGCGCTACGGCGGGATAGTGTCGCAAGGTGACGGGCAAGAGGGTGGTGGTGGTGGCTGGGTTGTGGTCGGTTAGGTTGAGTAGAGAGAGAAGAAAGGGTTAAGTTATTGGTTTCAAAGAAAGGGTTAGGTTGGGTTGTTTCTTTTTTTTGGGAAGAGAATGTAGTAAGAGAGTAGTAAAAGCTAGTATAATGATCTTCAAACTTAAAAAATTTCTTAAGTGTCAAAATGCTAGTAACGCGGGTGTCAAAATTTTTTATTTTTATTGGGCCTTCACCCTAGCAACGCTTCTTATGTGTTCCCAGTGCTGAAAACCTTTGCTATCCTTATAAAGTGTTCTCGTAGATTAGGAAAAGTGCTCCCATAAGTGATCACCTACGGGATCGCTTATAAAGCGATCCCCTTTTCACTTTAGGCAACGTTTATAAACCGATGCCACGGAAGTGATGCCTAATCTCTTGATTCATGGGTACACTAGCAAAAGCGATCCCTCTTCTATGAATAGGCTACATTTTACAAGCGTTGCCAAAAAAAAGGGTTGTCTTAGGGGGTAAATTCTTGTAGTGAGGGTTGATCTTTTTGCAAAAAAAGAAGGGTAACAAAAAAAATATGACGAGAGAAAATCAAGGCTAACTAGTGGCTCTTGATACGATAATAAAAATAGAGAATTGATAAACTGAATTTCATCATTAATGAATTCTAATCTTCACAATACAAATAAGAGTATTTATAGACTCATCTAGATTAGTGTATAACCTCAAGAAAACCAAGAATTGAACATCTAACAAACTAACTAACTAATTGTGATATCATCATATACAACTCAAGCCTAAGATTATAACCAACTTATTCCTATACATACCAATAACATATACGCGATAGTTGGAAGAACTATCATTAACCATTTGCGGCGGTTTATCCAGCCTAGAAACCCTCCGCTGGGATTGTTATAGTGATCGTTGCAGCACATGGGGCATAGATGATATATCTAGTCTAGTTTTTTAAAACTTAAAAGTAATTATCACTAAAATTTAGAGCAAACGGGCACGTAATTTCAAATTTTGATGGTTTTAATTACATCATATGGGAACCTATTTAATTATTGAAGAAATACGTTCCAATAAGTAATAACTTGATCAATATGTTGGTCCCACGTTGGAGGTAACTGCCAATAATGGAACTATTGTGGTATTCTTCCTGATCAATCAACTTCTCTAGCTGTCTACACTTCATAGATTAAAACGTAAGCCCCAATAATTATGAATCTCTGGCCTTCCCTCAACTGCATACACTCTACTCCATTATATCTAACTTGACAATGAAAATTTAATATACCAAATTAACTACTAATAACATGTAAAAATGTTAGGCATGGGCATATACATACATGTAGTAACGTGCAATTAATGAATTAAATCTATACCTAACCAATAAGAGTGACGCGCAAAAATCAATAGCATAACTATTACTACATTGTCATAATTAAACTTACGGTAATCTATCAATGAAGACTCTAATAAAAATAACCAAAAAGAATATGTTTTTTATATGTGACAAACTTCTTTTTTATTTATCAAACTGCTTACGCATTTAATCTAAACTTCTGTGGAAATATTTAAATAATTGTTTAGGCAGTATATGAAAAAAAAATTGACAAAAAATCAATCTCTAGAATTTTTTTCATTTTTTTAAAAAGCATTGTTAGTGACTAAAAAAATAAAATCTCAAAAAAATATATATAGTGTAAAATCACCATAAAAAATGTCTCATTTTTAATCATGTATGCAAAAATCGCATAAAAATACAATCTACACACAAACGAGAGAGTATCATACTATCATGCATATATTACTATATTAGAATAATTTCATGCAAACAATCTTACTTAAATATATCAAGTACTTTTCAAAACTTGAGGGAAGCATATATACGCTAATCACAGTGCATTTACTTTTAACATTAATTAATAAACAAATCTTGTATTTTACATAAACAACTCACATACACGTGCTTTATTTGTTGAAGTATTAATTGAGATTTCATGCATGGTATACTTACATTATTTCTACTTTCTAATATATGGTTAAAAGTCTCATATTATTAAACACGAAGCTACAATTCAAAGAAGAAAGCATCTTAGAATTCAAAAGTGGAAATTAAAGTAAATAATTGGAGCTGTAGTAGTATGTACCAGAATATGTACATGGGGCAAATTGTATTCGTACCCTTCGACGACATACTCATTCATTAATTAATACCTGTCACTTTTATTACATACGTACACGCTCGGAAAGTGATATTTTGGGGGTTAATAACGTACTTGTTGAAAGCTAGCTATATAAGCGTCAAGTAAGTATATATATAATGCAAATATTATATATTCAGAGTTATACATTGTTTTCACATATAAAAATAAGCGAAAATAAGATTTCATCTGCTAAATAAAAACCAGCTAAATTAATTTAATTTAGGTAAAATAAAACTTTAAAATTGGTAAATATGTCAAACCAACTAAATTTTTAGTGGTTAATCAATTAAAAATAATAAAACATAAAATTAAAAATTATTTTTTGATAAAAACATATTTTATACTTAAATATATTATTTTATTATGTTTGGCTTAACTCTAATTGTACCTTGGTTGAACTTTTTAACCTCTAACTCTATTTCTAGTTTTCTACCGTATTGATCATCCGTTCAATTTTTATAACTTGGATAAAAAAAACTTCAAAATAGTTGGAGTGGACGCGCAATGATTTAAATGTTCAAAACTTCAAATATTAGTTTACATAAGTCTTTAATATTATTTCATATAAAAAAAAATAGGAAGACAAAAAGAAAAGAAAAAAGTGTATTGTTTAAAATAAAGCGTTAAAAATCTGATTTAAATTATTTTTGTTTTGGCAAATTAAAGCGTTGGGTAGGCCCCTAATGACGGTAAACCCTTAGCTGTATGGAAAGCTAAGCTTATATGTTGTGACGCACTATATTCCCTTCTAATCCTTTCACGTACATACTAATGCCACTTCTCAATTAATTCCATTATTATTATTATTATTTTCCCCTTACACTTTTGTTCTCTTCTAAACTACCTATATATAAATACCACCGGCCAATTCCCCTCACTTTCATTCCACAGCTACAACATATACATACAGCATCAAAAAAGTTTCCATATACTAATAATATTATCCATAATCTATGGCCACCTCTTATCCTCTCATTAGAAATGGTGGTGCTTCATCATTATTTCTACTAATGCTACTATCTTCTTTATTATTATGTGTTTTGGGGCGACCAGCCACTTTTGAGCAAGACTTTAGAGTCACGTGGTCTGAGTCTCATATCAGGCATATTGATCAAGGCAGAACAGTCCAACTCATTCTTGACCGAAGCTCCGGTATGTAATTCTTTTAATTAAATTAAATTAATCAATAAACATATCCAAAAATATATATATAATATAATATATATGACATTACATTTTTTTTAAAGGATGTGGGTTTGCTTCAAAGGCGAAGTACATGTTTGGTCGTGTTAGCATGAAGATCAAACTCGTCCCTGGAGATTCTGCTGGCACAGTCACCGCATTTTACGTATGTACACAAAAAATCAGACCGTAATAATGGTGTTCTTAGCTTGTACCAGAAATATATATACATGCAAATTAATTTTGATATTCTTAATATTATGGTTTGTGGATGGTACAGATGAATTCTGATACAGATTCTGTTCGTGATGAGCTGGATTTCGAGTTCTTGGGGAACAGGAGTGGGCAGCCATACACGGTTCAAACAAACGTATATGCTCATGGAAAGGGTGACAGAGAGCAAAGGGTCAACCTCTGGTTTGATCCTTCTGCTGATTTCCACACCTACACTATACTCTGGAACCATAAACATATTGTGTAAGTAAATCAAATATATCCATATAATTATTCATATATTTTTTTTCTTATTAGCTTAATTTTTTAAAGAAGTGTTATCAATTTCTATAATTTTATTAGATAAATATCTCACATAAATACTAATATATTGTTTATATAGAATTTAAATTTTATATGCACTGTCAAAGAACAACAAATAATATATTATCATATCATAAAAAATAATTAATTTTTAAACATATTATTATAAAAATTATATAAATGCATAAATCTATATAGATGATGTTAAATAATGTATTAAAAATAAATTCATTTATATATACATGCAGATTCTCGGTGGATGATTTCCCCATCAGAGTATACAAAAACAACGAAGCCAGAGGGGTCCCATACCCAAGGATGCAAGCCATGGGAGTGTACTCAACACTATGGGAAGCAGATAACTGGGCAACAAGGGGCGGGTTAGAGAAAATCGATTGGAGCAAAGCACCCTTCAATGCCTATTACAAGGATTTCGACATTGAAGGGTGTTCAGTTCCAGGTCCGGCAAGCTGCGCCTCCAACCCGAGTAATTGGTGGGAAGGCGCAGCTTACCAAGAACTTAGTGCCATTGAAGCAAGGAAGTACAGATGGGTTCGTATTAACCATGTTGTCTATGACTATTGTCAAGATAAGTCAAGGTTCCCGGTGACCCCACCTGAATGTCTTGCTGGCATTTAATTAAGATTAATTATATTTATATTCCATTTTATTGTGTATAATAACTAGTATATAATACCTTAAAAGTGATTATTTAATTTTTATTATTGAAAAAATGTTATTTTCATGTAAAGAAGTGGGCATCAGAATTATGTATAAAGAGAGAAACGAAAGATTAATGCTTTGCTCTCTCAAGTTTGTTTCTCTCTTTCATTTCTATATACACTTCTTTTTTATGTTGAAATAGCACAAGTCAAGGCCTCTTTCCGGCCTTACGCTGTTGTATTTTAGTGCGCATTGTTTGTGTATAAAAATGCTCTTGCAGCATTAATTATGATTAGTGATCACTGATCACTGATCAATGAAATATATACATGATAAAGTATAGTTTTTTCCCCCTAAAGTTTTCAACATGTTTTAAAAAATTTTGTAACGTTTAATTTGTTTTAATTTAGTATCAAATCAAGTTGATAGCATGACCAATCTATTCCTGTTCTCGATTACTTAAAATCAATGTTTCAATACTATCTCTTAAATAGAAAGAAGCACATATAGATGAAGGAACCGAAGCCAAAGAATGTATAGAGTGGTGGATTACTTAATGCAAATGGAGAAGAAACATTCATTGATGTCTTTTAGGACCCCCGCTCGACAAGGTAGCATCATGAACATCGTAATTTACTAGTCTTTAGACGACAGCGGTGACTAATGATGCTTGTATTTCTTATCCATATAGTTTCCTCTGTTGAACCAGCTATATATATATAGGATGGTATAGGGAGGTTGGCAGTTTGCAAATATCTTTCGCTCCCCCTTTTTCTTTGTTTCCTGTGTTATCAACGTCAATAATACTTTCTTTTTTCTAAGAAAAAGAGAAAAAAAAAATCATCGAAACTCAATTTATAGAAAAGAACCACATTAACTTATACTCTTTTAAACCAAGTATATTCTCGTATTCATCCAGACAAAGTGTGTCGGTTCACATGCTACCCACTAGTTCACATAAGTGTAGGATGAGCACAATCAAATTGCAATAATATTATTCATCAAAAACGACCGATTTGACTGATGATTGATCTTTTAAGAATTAATGATTAAATCATTTTTCAAGATCAATTTGAACACTAAGCTATTAAGCTGTAAAAAATAATTAGTAGAGGCATTCATGATCAAAAAGGTATATGATTTAACAAAAGCTAGTACAAGCGTGCATCCCCCATACTAAAAAAGGGGCTAAATGAAACAATTTGAAGGGGGACTGTTCATTCACAAATTAGTATATCACCGTGAATAGCATAGATAAGTCAGATTGATGTCAAGCAATGCTGTGATTTCTGTATTTTTTTTCTTTTCTTCTTTTCCTATATCTACATTTGGCAGCATCTTCATGGTTCAAACCAGAGCTAAGGGGCCGAAGTTATTCTTTTTCAGGATGGATCTCATGACTTGATGCTATTTGCTTGCCTCTGCTATCTGACGACGAAGAAGAAGAAGTAGAAGAAGAAGATGGTGCACCCTCATCTATACTTTCTTCAACCTTTGTCCTCTGGAGAAGCTGGAGCTGATTTTGTAGAATCTGTTTAAAAGGGACGGCGAAAAAATCTAAGTTAGAAGACTGATTTTATGGGTTAACAATATGCCACGTGATTGGAGTCCACATTTTGGCGATGCAGAATGAACTAATGTGGATACTGCATGCCATCCAGAGATATCCATGAAAATTTAAAATGTCTCAAATATTACCAACTTGTTTGGGTTTATTTGCAGAACTGAGAACAAAGTAAGAAGTGTATTTCACTCTATGGTCTTCAAATTTTATTTTATTACTTTTCTCTTTTACATTCAGGAAACTGTAGTTTTCTAATGAGGTTACAATGTGAGTTGATTTAAAGAGAGAAACAATTGTACCTCAATCTGATATTGAAGTAGTTTTTTATGCGCTTCCAGGTGAGAGCTTGGCATATTGGAATCAACTCCAAACTCCACTCCATGATTCGCAGAGGCTGCATGTGTTTGGGAAGGAAGAAAATGGAAGTGCCCCTGAGGAAAGGATATAATTGGCCCACCAGGGAAAATAAACTGGTTATGTGCCTGTTCACTGGAAGCTTGTTCACCATTGAGTGCCGGGTTAACAGATTCACCCATAGACATTTGAACTGGGGGTTGAAGAGTGTACCCAGGAGAGCTGCGAGATTGAAGATACGACTCAGTATAAACACACTTTATAAACTACAACTGACCATGAAATAAAAAAAAAAGTTAATAAAAGAGAGTAGGGCGCTGCTTTGCTCCTTTTAGTTATGTACACACTTTTTCAGCAAAATGCACAACATAATACTGATTTCTTAAGAAGCTATAGAAAAACATGGATATTGCCCAAACACAATCCATACCATACTAAAGATGTCGCGGAGGGATAAACATAAGACTTCTCATATATTGAAGCTGCAGCAGCAGCAGCAGCTTGAAGTCTGGCTTGACGCTGACTCAAATTATCAGTCGCGCCACCACTGCCAACCTCATTTTGAGCTGTGCTTCCAGTGCTGGTCCCAGTTCCTGTTCCAACAAGGTATTGAGGTAAGCAAAATGTAAAACTAATCTTGAAGCAAAATTGTGTTCGACAAGGAAGATTTTTTTTAAAAAAATTAAAAAGTTTTAAAAGTTAAATCATGAATGTAGAATATATATGTAGTAGTATCTTTATGAGCTTCACATGAAACCTATAAAGAACATGATGAAAGATACAACTTCATGACAAGGTGATTAAGTATAACTAAAATGTCTATAAAATGAAGATGGTTTAAAAAATTGAATATACAACATTAGCAATTGTTAAGAATGTGCAATTCACATAAGCATCAATTTGTCTGGATAAAACTTTGAACTCTATTTTTCCATTTCTGATTCCAGAGAGACAAGATTCATGGAAACATTAACAGTTCAATTCAAAAATTTATGCACTATAAACATTTTTTATGTTATGGTAACTATCAGTGGTTATTATAAGATTACCCTGTCGATGAGCGTCTGATTGTGCTCCTTGCTGGCCTCCAGTTGTTGTTGCCCCATTTTCCGGGGGAACAACCAGGGCTCTGCAGGTAGGGCAAGTATGTTGCCGCTCCAGCCATGATCGCAGGCAATGAACATGAAACAGATGTCCACATATAAGTTTCTTGGCAGTAGTCATCTCCTCACGGCAGATAATGCAGGTTGCATCACTTCTGCATAGGCGTTTAAGAAATGAATTGTTACAATAGATTTCCTAATAGTAAACAGAGATGTTAGGTTTTGAACTAACGCGTTAAGCTCTTCAGGCGTTGCATCTGGGAAACGGTCGTTCATATTTGAAGTGATCTTACGATATCGTATGTAATCTGCAACACGGACTTTGAAGTTCCTAAATGTCTCATAGAGCTCCCGTATTAAGTGCAAAGGAACACCGTAGTTTCTGAGAGACAAACCAATTGTTAGTTGGTAAAACCGTCAAAGCATATAACTTGTAAAGGTCAACCATGTAATCAAACCAACATAAAATGAGGATGAAAAACAGGTAAACCAGATGTACGTCAATGAGACACACATATGAACTACTTCTTCTTTGGTGCATACTGCATAGATGTAAAGGCTACCATAAATATACAAAGAGTTGGCTGATCACTTACACGAAAATTACAAGGAAGAAGCACAGATACATAGACAAGTGAAGCAAGTCTCTGATAAGTTCCAAGTAGAATGTGAAGACGGGTTTCCTTTCCCATTGTCCTTCCATGAGCATGTCACTGACATAGAAAATATATTTTACAAAAATCGACACTGTTGTTGTTGCTAGTATCATGTACCTGAGATAGAAAGATCATTAGTCAAAAGGAAAACCTTGATTATATATAATTATGCCACAAGATGAATAGAATGCATTAGCTAACAAAAACTACTGAAAATGCACATAAGAATAAACACCCTTGTTTACGGTTTTTTTCCCTCCTGTACATCCTATTTTGGGTGTTCTCAGCATAGTAAAAGTGCTATCTATGTGATTCACAAGGACCTCATTGTTTGAACCTTTTCTGATTAAAAATATACCTATTAATAAAATGAGTATATAAATTACTGTCAGATAATAAGGTTATAGCTTCAAATATTAATGCAATCATAATATCAAGGTACACACAAGGCATATAATCAATTAGGTATTTAGGTATCACGTATAAAATTGCCTTTCTTTGATAAGATTAAAGATCCAGAAAGCAAATGAGATAACTTAATCAAGAATTGTTAAGAATCTATCATATCTAACTACTGTAATTCTACATAATATTTCAAAAATAGAATGAAGAGCTTGATCAAATAACAGGAAATAGACATTTAAAAAATATTCTTTAAAAAAAAACAAAAAACAAAAGAAAGAAAGGACAGGAAATAGATAAGTATGGTTTTGTTTTATTTCCTATTTCCATGTCTTGAATTCTATGTTTTCAGGATTTTGTAAATGAAGTAGTGAATGCAATGAGAAAGAGAAACATGAGATTTTACCATAACACTTTATCACAATGGAAACAAGAAGTGGAAAATTAACCCAAATAGTTTGTTGATTTCATTATTTATATTTACTAAGAATGCACATTTGGTCCTACTAGAAAAAATCAAGGACTCAACTATGTGTGGATTTGATACATTAAGGGTTTACACAAACATGAATGAAGATAGAGAGAATGTTCTTAAGTCAAGGGTATTCTCATCCAAGCCAAAATTCAGCTATGTACTATTCATAGTTCTGAACTTACATTCGTTATGTTTTGTTTTGCAACTTGTCTGAGAAGAAGAGAAGGAAAGAAGGCTTACTCAAAAGAAAAGAATATCGAAACTGACGGTTGCCATGTTTGTAGCAGATGCTTCAGATTACTGTATAAGAACAGGCTGTCTAGGAGAAGAAGGAAACCCATAAAAGATACAATTCGAACATGCGACAACATGGGCACTGTGGGAGTGGTCTCAATGTACTCAACCCTCTTTTGAGCCAACCAATGCAAAGCTTTAATCAACAACAGCGCAGTGACCATCGCAAGAAATGTAACCGAGAAATCCTGCCTAAAAATGGTAATGGCAAAGAGGATTTCCATAACCTCCCTCCACGATTGCTCATTAAGCCTTTCTACCTCAGCCTCTCTAAGCGAACCAAGGAATACTTTCTTAGTCAACTGCCATAGAATACACATAATAACCAAACCCATGTTGAGAAGAAGCACTAAGCTGATCTTGGAAGTTGAAAGATACACCATTGCCGGATAAAACTGGCCTCTACTGTTGAATGCATGATATGTGATTGCCAGAGTTGCAATCAAACTGAGACCAGCATATGTCTTCAGCCTCATCATTCCGCTCTACACAAAAGCACACAAAATCATTTACTTAAAATCTGAAACCCTTAATTAGCTAATTAAACCTGTAACTTGAACTGCCCATACATTTGGATATTTCACAGATGAGAACAAAGCAGAACAAAATGATTAACCTAGAAAACTAAATTGAACAAAAAATCCATAAATTATTAACCTAGTCAATCACTATTTGGAATTAGAAGATAAAGAGAAAATGCAAATAAATATATTGCACGATTCTTAAACTGCATATTCAAATTAGAACAGAAAAAAATGAACAACATACTGATGTAGTATTTCAATGGAAAATCGATAGAAAGTAAAAAAGAAAAGAAGAGAATAGAAAGCTTATGCATATGAATTACCCCCACTACCGTAAGCCCTAACTTGGAATCAAATCAAGACAGCGTTAAAGGAATTCAAGAAAAACTAGAAATTGAAAGAAGTACAAGTCGTTGGTTGAAGAAATGAATTACCAGGTGAGTATGCTCTCTCTTTCTCCCTGTCTGAGTTGGTGTGGTCCTAATCGGAATCGAAGAGATTATCGTCGGTAGCTACCAGCTCCGTTGATATTTTCCAATTTTCCTTTTTCTTTTTTTCGATCTACGGTATTCCAATTTTGAGTCTTAAATATTTTATGCTAAAAATTTAGAAGAAAATGATGTAAGTGTAGCCAACGAGATCTCGCCACGTACGTCGCTCCGTGGACAAGCCAATCAGAGTTTGTAAAAGATTTACATGTTACACATTTCTTGTCCGTTGCAGTAGAATTTATCATTCTCAATTTGTTTTTCGACGGTGATCAACTGAAGTACAATAAAGTTATTTTATTTGGGCTCCGTTGTGGGTGCAGACTTGGAAGTAGCTACAGATATATTTAGATTAGGGAGGAGAATACTATGGGAATATTTTTGTTCGTTAAAAAAACTTTAGATTTAGCCAATTAGTTGTAGATTAAATGGCATTTGTTTTCTTTTATCAGTAGAAGTCTCAGATTCAAGTCTTTTTATTGATTATTTTCAATGGACAAACTCACTACTAATGATTCGAAAACCCCAATCCGACCCCTGACTATTTTCAATTCAACAATACTAGGTTAGGTTTCGGATGATCTATTTTTTTTGGTAGATTGTTGATTGTTTAGGTTTCTGTTATATTTCTTTTATTTTGGACATTCTATAAATAATTTTATTTTTTGTTGGTTGATTTGTCGGTTAGAAAAATATTGACTATCTATACTTTTTCATTTCCATTTGGGTGTTTACTCAAAAAACAAAAAAAACTTAGATTTAGAAAATGTGATTGTTTCGGTATGATAGTAAATTTATACGTATCGATACGCTGAAGACGTGGACAAATAAGCTTTTGCAACGTGAATTCTATTATTCCTGTCAACATCTTTTTATTTTAAAATCAATTTTATCAAGATTTTTACCAAAATATCCTTATACTTCATTTGAAAAGACTAAAATATCTTTTTTATTAAATTAGTAAAAAAACAAAAACACCCTTATTTTTATTTTTGGACAATACTATTCTTTTTTAATTTAATGAATATTAAATTTTAATTTTATTTTTCAATTTTAAGATAAAAATATTTCAAAACAAAATTTAAATTACCAAAAGTCTAAAACACAAATTAAATCAAAAAGAAAAAACATAAAACACAATAGGGTTTAGGTTTCAGACGCCTGCAACCCCTTCTTCAATCTTCAATCCTAGCAATCTAACCCCTTTTATCAATTTTCATCCCCAACAACCTCTTTCTTCAATCTTCGGTTGCACGTGTCGGACCAACCGCCAACATCTCTCTTCTTCCATCATCTTGTCGTCGGAAGACTCACCGCCGGTACTTCTTGTCTCTGAGTCAGTTCTACCTCACGGTACTTATCTCCTCCCAACATCGTTGCGTTTTTGGTATATCTCTCTATTTGATTCATTCATGGATAAAGGAGGCTACTAATTCAAATTCCAGATTAATATTTGTTCCATATGTATTTGATGTTCTTGATTTTATTCAACTTTATGAGAATTTTATGTGATATGCGATTGCATTTTATAGTTGGCATTCCATATGATACCACAGATGAACAACTTTCTTATATGCTAGGAAGTTGGTCCTGTGGTCTTATTCAAGTATTTACATCATTTATGTTTTTGACTTCCCACCATTTATGTTCTTATGCTCTTTCTCTTTTTTATTGAAAAATTCGCCTAAATCTGATTTATTGTTCCTTTAGAAATAGTCAATGGTCTGATTGATTTATTGAAAATACTTGATAGCATGAAAATTGAAAAGTATTTTTATTTCAACTAATTCTCACATAATATATTCAAGGATTTCTTTAGATGTACAAGGGATTGGAAAGTTTTAACATTTATCTTTTACTTCTTAATGTTTGTTTTGTATCCTTGTTCTTGGTTAGGAAAATTACTTATCCTCGTCATTCTCATGTGTTTATTTCTCTTCATCTTTCTTCATTTCGCTAATGTTTTTCTTTGAACAAATTTCCATTTTATAACAAAATTTATCCTTTGTTTTTGTTAATCACAATGTTTTACCTTCTCTTTTTCTTTATTCCAATATACTTTTCCACTTTCTCTTCTTTATTTTAAGCCATCCTTGATAATCAACATTTCTGTCAATATTTTCATACAATATTTTCTTTTCCTTAAGGCATAAGCTGTTGGGAATGTCTTGTTAATAAGCCTTTTTTAACTTGTCTTATCTCTCCTATTACAAAGCCAATATCAATATGATATAAATAAGGTTTAATTATTCTGCTAGTCCCTATAATTTTACTAAATTTCTAATTAAGTCCTTGTACTTTTTTTTAATTGAGTTCCTACACCATTTTAAAATTTGTAATTAAATCCCTATTAACAATAAATGTTAAAAGAAAACATTTATAAAATGTTAATTTTCTATTATTCTCATACATTGCACTTTACGTAAAGCTTATACTCCCCTAAATATATTTTTCATTTACCTTTTTCATCAATATTCTTTGAAAATATTCTCAACTTGCATGAATTAAAGTTGCATATCTTTAGGAAGCTTAAAATATGTTAAAAGATGGAAAATATTTATTTTATCATTCTAAAATAGAGAGAAATGTCATATTTAACAAGTTTGTCATTAGTTTTTGTGATATCTTCAATTTAGAGATGAAATCTTTCGATAATTCTAACGTTTTTCGTCACGACAGGGACCTAATTACAAAATTTAAAACAATATAAGGACCTAATTGAAAGAAAAAAAGTATAGAGACCTCATTAAAAATTTCATGAAACTATAGGGACATATAGCTTAATTTAACCTATAAATAAAGATAATAATTGACTTAATTTCTTGGTCAGTGGCTGAATGATGGAGGTGGTTCTTCTCTAGCTATCTTTGTTTGTTATTGTCTTAATTTCTTGTTGGTTTTCAAAGGAATCATCATCATCATCTTTGTCTTCATTATCAGTTAACAACTATAAACAAAATTCTCCAAACAATACCAAGTACTAATAATTATGCTAATGAGCAGTTCCAAAAATAAAACAAAACAAAGTATTCACCAGTCATGTCACAAGAAAAAAGTATAAAAAATAGAGTAAACACCCTTTCTGACCCCTGATCTTTTTCATTTTGGACATGACACCCCCTAATGATGCTAAAACCCCAGAACGACCCTTGAACAATTAAAACACTAGACACATCAACCCCTGTAACCTGTTCGGAATAGGTTACCGGTGTAACATGTCAGGTTAAAGCTGATTTGTCAACCATTTACATGTGACAAGTGTCCATGACACGTCAACTTTAACCTGATATATCACACCGATAATCTATTCCAGCAGCTTGTAGGGGTCGATGTGTCTAATTTTTAAATGTTCAGGAGCTTCTTTGAGGTTTTAGCATCATTAGGGGGTGACATGTCCAAAATGAAAAAGATCAGGGATTGAAAAGGGTGTTTACTTTATTTTTTATACTTTTTGTTTGTGACATGGCTAGTGAATACTTTGTTTTGTTTTATTTTTGGAACTGCTCATTAGCATAATTATTAGTACTTTGTATTGTTTGGAGAGTTTTGTTTATAGTTGTTAACTGAGAATGAAAGACAGAGAATGAAGAAGCTGGAGGAGCTATGCAAGACCATAGAATCATTGTCAAGATGACAGTAATCTTTGTCTGTGGGTGCTACCATTTTTAAGATTGATTTATTTAAATTTCGGTGGTTTGAATTTAATTGTACTTATATTTTTATGTTATTCAAATTGTTATATAATTGTTCACATTTTATCAATTGAAAAGAGCAGCTATACATTTTGATTGTCATTCTAAATCTACCAATAAATTTCAACTTATATTAAGGCATTACAGATGCGCTTACTATTATATGGCAGAATTATACATGGTTGTTACTTTTGCTGATTATAAATAAATATATGAATATTTTGTTTGTGTGAAAATCTTTATTAATGTTCGAGTTTATTCATATTTTATTGAATTAAATTTATATGAAAAGCAGATTTTTATAAATAATTAATTATCATTTTTAATCTTTATAAATAGATTCGGCATTACAAAGATAAACCTGCGAGGTAGGGTATAAATATATTCTATTATAAGAGACAAAAATGTGGGGGAAAAACAAAATTGCGAGTTTAAGTAAAATAAACGAAATAAACAACTCTAAATCAAACGTGACTATATATGATATGGTACTTATTTTTAATTTTTACCAGTATCATGTCTATATTTTTCATAATTTCTTGTAGAAGATTCCATGATCTCTGTAACACCAAGTTGTGGGGTTTTAGAATTAAATCCAACGCAAGTCGTATCCTTGTACTATTATCCACCTAAATAAAAAACATAAACATTTTATAGTTACAAACAACACCATATATAACAGCAGTGAATTAATATTTATATGTTCTCTTTATTAGGAAAAGAAACTTACTGTTATTAGATAACTATTTTTCTTTTTATAGTTTGTCATCCAAGTTGTCATCCATACACCACAATCATCATTGCATTAAATTAAATAGAACTTGATTAGCCTACAGGAGATAAACATTTAATTTAAAAATAAGAAAATATAGACACACTAATATTACGTACGAGTCAGAAGCTTGATGTCCTATTTCCAACGTATCCACGAAATCAAAGTTCGATATTTGCGGTCTAAAAGGAGTGTTGTATTTATAGAATGTGTCATACCGGAGCATATCTTATATACTTTTTGTTTGTTTATATAGTAAATATGAAATAATGAATGGGTGATATTTATAAATTATTAAAAAAAATAGTATTAATTTTTAATTTAAATATGAAAAAAGTTAATTTACTAGCAATTCAATATTCAATCTCTGTAGTTTTTATCTGAAAAGCCTTGTAAGAAGTTCAACAAAATCGTTTGATAATTACATAAGTCAAAGACAACTAGGTACTAATGCAAGTTGTTTTCATTTACTAGCATAAAAATCTAGCAACACAACTTTTATCATTGTTAAGGCAAGATACTAGATAAGAAGAAGATTTAGTTAAAGAAAAACATTGGTCATATCACAAATATAAAAGTCATTAATAATAACAAAAAAGGCAAACAAATTCATGTACTTTCTGTAGACCTTCATCAACTTTTTCCATGAATTCTTTTTGATAATATTTTATCAATACTTCAACTTTCGCACCACTTTCTAATATGAATTGCTAAAGTTGGCATTTAGGGACTAAATTAGTCACAATAATTTTATAATAATGAAATAAATTATAAAGAACATTTACTTCATAAGAGAAAATGTATACCGAAAATGTTGCCGGTAAATACCAGGATATTTGACATCATGTCCCCTTCTCCTTAATAGTTAGCATAGTAGACACCAAATCCAACACATATACGACAAGTTGAACATTCAATAATGATTTGAACTATGCTGAAATATATTTATATATATTCACTTACATCTCCATGCACACATCCTTTTGGCATTAACGACTTGAAGTTGGCACGAGTGTCATTAAACTTGTTCATTGTCACTAATATCTCGCTATTACAAAAAAAGAATATATATATATATATATATATATATATATATATATATATATATATATATATATATAAA
>JASCZI010060473.1:26495-51253 GCA_036250425.1 Stylosanthes scabra
TTTTATAAATGGATAGATAAATTAATAGATATGTAACCTATTTTTATTTTGTGCAAACAGCTGCCATCTTAATATCCATTTGATCCAAATCCATGGACATAGGAGGTTTAAACAAAATTGGAATTGTCTACAAAACAGAAGACATATAAAATGTTAGAATTTATAGCAAAATGATATTTTGTTACTATTTTAAAAAGTGAGTGAAGATAAAATGAAAAAAAAAAGATTAAGCGATATGTGAGACTTACAGATGTCATTCAATCATCTTTTGGTCATACTCTGTTATTATATAGAGACGATGAACTAATAGAATATCCATTCGGTGTACTCTTCTCCAAGAGTTTCTTTTGATCTGCTGCTAGAGATTTGTGAGAGTTTCTGAATTTGTTATCTTTATTATTTGGTAATTTGTTTTTAAGCTGTGGCTTCCCACTAGTCCTACTTTGAAGAACATATAGTCTCCTATCACTTATACTCCTATCCATATTTGCTTCTTTTTTATTCACACTTGTATGTTTTGGTGCTTCCTTCTCACTTGTATATTTTGATGTTTTCTTATTGTTAACAAGTTTTGATTGATGACGTTGAGGAGATTTTCGCAATCCAGCAATCTCATTTGTATATCTTAAATTGTTGAATTGTCCATGATATGACAAAGCATGAGGACACAAGTTTATGATAATTGGATCTAGGCTAAATGGTGGTGAGAATAGATTGTAGAGCGATGGATGCATGATTGCGGGAGATTGGTTAGGATATACCGGAATAATATAGAAGCAATGGTACATAGGATAGAAATATTGAGGCAAGTCAGGATTATGATTGAAGTTTGAAGGAGTAAGTGGTTGATACCAATGGTGGAATGGTTCTTGTTCATTAATTTGATCTCTCTTATCTCTCTTTTGTTCTTGCCCTGTTGAGGGGATTTAGATGATTCTTGCTTACCATATTTGCTGGTCTATGCTTACCTTGATAATATCAGGTACTAACCGTATAAATCGAAATATTAACCCAATATAAAAGCATGAATAAAAACATTAAATATCAATACATTCTGTGTAAATTTATTCGTTGGATTTGAGTCTGGTTACATATACACCTAGACAATATTCATGTCGGAATTGGTTCCATTATAAATTAGAATGTGTAGAACATAAATAAAATTAAATGTATGTTCACATATAAAATTGATTGCCTATTAAATTAGATTGTGTATATAATATAAAATTATTATTATTATTATATAAGATTGATTTGATCATAGATTTAGTTGTGTATAATATAATATTATAAAAATTAGATTCACATCTTAATTTCTTTATCATGACATTTTTTTGGACAAATATTGTAACATATCTTAAATTGATTTCACAAATATATTGTAAGCAACTACAAGATTTTTTCATTTTATAAGCAAATAATGGGCCTTAATTAAGATGATGTATACCCAATTTAAAACAGCTATGACCCAATCCTAATATAATTTACACCACCTACATCTTCACGAGAACAAGGTTGAAAAAAATAAACCATGATCTAAACTATGCTAACTACATCTTGAAAAAAATACAGCCGGAAAAGATCAATCAAATTTGAGAGAGCATGAAATTGAATAATACAGAAGATCACAATTGTATGAATGGAGTGTGCAGGAAAGGGACTATGAAAGAAAAAAAGAAATGGAGGAAGGAGATTCAAATGACGGAGGAAAGAGCCACCGAAAAAGAGATGATTGTCGCTGCTAATGCTAGTGGTGTCACCTCTGTTTCGGACCGATCGACCATTACAACCCGGTTTAATGATGAGATACATTGTTTATACTGCTTGATTCTTTAATTAATTAGATTGATATTATGTTAGTATATTGTTTTTTTAGTTGATTTCAATCTAAATAAAATATAAATCTTAATTAATTGCAGATTATCGATCTCCTATATAACAGACACTCGCCAATTTTTATTATGATTTTCTTAAACCCAAAAGAACATAGATCGTGCAATAGTTGTTCACACACAATAGTGCAGAAGAACTACAATGGTGAAAACTCATCAACAAAAACGGGCTGGTTCCATAGAAGCAAGTTCTGCCTCTAAAAAACGTAACTATGATGCCCTTCAATCGTCAACAGAAATTTTGCAAACGTATGTATTAATATCGGATAGTGTACCTTTCATTATTATAATTATGAAATTGTTTATAAAAAGAAATCCTAATCTATGTTTCTTTTATTTAATTTTGATTTGATGAGATGAAGAATTATAATCATTGGCACTATTGTGTACTTCATTTTTTTCCTCTCTCTTTGGTTGGTAAAATTTGTAATCTTGAATCAATATTGTTAATGTTGATGTTTCAAGCTTTCTATTTTATTTTTCTTTCAGTAAAGAGAATCCTTCCATGGAAAAAGTTATTTTAGAATATTTGGCTCATTCTATTGAACAACTGAAGCTAGAATTTCAAAATGTTGTGAGATATTTTGAAAATATTTAAAGCTCTCCCTCCAGTGTCTTCAAGGTCTTTGGATCTGGTTCAACAACCCACAATGTATAAAATATTGTGCGAAATAATCAATTGTTACAATGCTCTCTTGAGAAGGCAACTACTGATTCATCCATTGCTAAAAACGGCCGGACAGATTCCATTACTCCGATTGACCTTCCGGGGCTAGAGCTACATATTGTGAGCATTATATAAGTAGTTTTGTTCTGTTTCTTATTATTGTTGTTGTTGAGATAGACTGAATGCTAACATAATTTTTATTTTTTTCTTAATTTTTTATTATAATTTAGTGGGTGCTTGTTAATTTTAAACCAAAAGGTTCCATGGGGTTGGACCACAATGAACTTGCTATTGCTGCATACTTATATGGTGATATGTTGATGTATAAGTAAGTATAGTTGATTAGTTGCTATAAGTATTGAGCTTAATTTTATCATAAGCTTGGCTTATATTTTGGTTAAAAATAATTTGTATTATTTTTTCACGTACAGTGATGAGGAGGATATAGTGTTCTTTTCTGCGATTATAGTTTAGAGAGATGTTTTTAAGAGTTTGTTGCCTGGCATGCCAATTTATGATGAAGTACTTACCTTAGTAGCAAATATGATGACCAAAGAATTGACTACTAAGAGTGGTTATTGGTTTTTACCTTTTTCTTTTGCGGTTAGTTTTTTCTTTTTAATTATGAAGTACTATACATCATTATTCCCCTACATCAACTCTTTAATTTCTTGATTGATCTTTTCTGAGAATTTTAAACTATTAATATCATAAATTATATAGATTTTTATGACACAGTACCGTGATCTACTTAAGGCTAACCTCTCTTCTGTTGAAATTTTTATAGTATTTTAGATATAAAATAGTAATATATGCATATTTATGGCCAATTTTTATAGTATTTTAGATATAGTATTTTAGATACAGTAAAGTAATATATATGCAATTATTTTTACTACATTCAAACTAGTTTCTGTTGAAGTTTTTTTTCTACATTCTATAATTTGATTGATTAATAAAATTAGTGGTAATCTTATATATTGTATTGCACCATAATATCAGCTTAATGAAAGAACAAGAACTGACTCATTTCGTTTGTGCTTTTATACCACAGAAGTTTGTATGGGCAAAGTTGACTACTTAAAAAGAGTAAGACATTTGACATATATTTTGATTAATAGCAACGAATTAAGCCATGTGCTGACTAAGCTATTATTTTCTATTGAATAAGTTTTTATCCCTGTTGATGAAAGGAACGAAGAAGGTCATAAATATTGGTACTTAGAGGTGGTTGACCGTCTTCCAAGATAAATCATTTTGCTAGACTTTAGGAGGAGGAGGACTGCTTTAAATTTAGTAAATATTTTTCTAGTTAACACTTTAAAAATTCTTTTGTATGAATAGCAAAGTAAGAACTAATGGATACACATATGCATGGGACTTATTTGGAAAAGGCAGTGGATTATCGCCGATTCTATGACTATGAGACCACTCCTTATTTTTTTACTGTTGGATATGACTTTGTGGAACCAAAAGGAATATCGACATTGGAAGAGGATCGTAATATATTCTAATTATCAATTGATGGTGTGTAATGAATATAAAAATTTATATTACTCATACATGTTTTGATCAATGTAGGAATGATGTGGCTTTGTGGGTAGCCACTTGGATGATAACTTGCGTTGAGGGAACTAATTTTAATATTAAGGTTGATGAAGAAGATTTCATGAAGATTGCGGTCTCACTTGTGCTGAAGGATCACAACATCTATAATGAGAAAATCAAAACCAAAGCCACCGAAAATCTCCAAAGCAAGTATGATAGTCACGATCGTGACCGTGAAAATATATACCGAAATTAGATTAGTAATTTTTCGTTATTTTGTTCTATTAGATTTATTCTATTATATTGAATAACAAACCTTATGATATCTTATGCACCATTGTTTTTAATCATTGGTATTTTATTTATGATCATTCTTTTTTATGTTTAAAGCCAGGGTCTTTCTATTTTTTTTTCAATTTATTAAATTGCAGTGTTCTTATTAATGAAGCATTAAGGGGTTCGTGGTTGTATAACTCAACTTCTGATATATTAAAATGTTTAGAACTTTGATGGGTATTTTCTCAAACTTAAATCGAAGGATATTTAAAGATGGGTTAATATAAAGATTAACAAGCAAAATGGCTTAAAGTGATGTACAACTTGCTAATGTTTCTATCATATGAAATATCATATATCAATTTGCCTAATTCTGCTAGTTGCCGATATCAATTTGGTTTCTAGCTTGAAGAATGGTTTAAATAAGTACATCTTTTTTCTGTAAACAAGATTCTATTTAGTTTAATATCTTGTTTTGTGTATACTATCCAATTAAGAAATACTATAAAGCTTATATTTGGCTAACGAAAATCATCCACAAAGAATGTGTTTTTGGAGGAATGGTGGTTAATTTCAATTTGGGTGAAGTTTATGGTATGCGACTGTGACTGTGTTAGAATATGACAATAGCATCAAATGTTAAGTATACTTGATGCTTATTATTTTGGAGTACTACTTTTTCATCTGTTGTTGCCCTTCTAATGTTAAGATGTAGAATATCCAATACTCAATGATAATGATAAACTTCAATAAATTATTTGGCTTTCAATTGACAAAATAAAATAAAAATAACCTTACATTGGGCAATAAATTCAAGAACCCTACAATTTAAAGCATCCCAGTTGCTCTCATTACAAATCACAAATGGAAAATAATAATTGAGTATGACAAAACTCATAGAAGGTAATAAAAAAATCCAGCAGCAAAAAATTAAGTATAATATTCCTATCACTAGGTCCAGTAAAATTCGGAGAGATATAAGAGAATTGCGGGTTAAAATTTAGCAGCAAAAAATTAAATATAATATTCCTATCACTTGGTGGAATTCCAACATGAGAGAGTTATGAGTATGGTGGAATTCCAACATTAGGAAGATAATGTTTAAATGGTGATATTACATTATAAATAGGATACAAGGTAGTGTGCAGTGCTCCACCATAAGTTTGATAAGGATTGACTATGAATTTTTTCCCAATTCTAAGATTCTTATTGTATCTTTAACTTTCAATATTACTATCTTTTCTGAGTGATTTTTTACATTTAAGGTTGCTTTATTAGGAGTGATCTCCTTTTTCTGAAATCGTGTCAAAATTTTCATGAGTTGAAGATTACAAACAAAATGATATGTAATAGTATTTAATTATATATATACTATTCTATTTATTCAATTTTATCTGTATATCTTACCTCACGTCCTAAACCTTTTTTTTCCACTAGTGCCAATCTTCAGTGTAGTTTTCAACTTAGATGCGAACTCCTTGGTGTACTCTCCTTGGGTTTCTAGAAAAATCGCAATTATTAAGAAAAACTATAGACCCAAATAACAAAAATTCAAAATCATGAACTACACTAAAATCATAAACTTCAGCAGCGTGTACAAGGCTAATTTAAAAAATAGTAATATAACTAAATAGACTTATTAAATAATAATATAGCTGCAGAATTCTGTATTACTATATTAATAAGCACAATGATATATATACATAGAAAGAAGAAGAATGATCTGGCTTAATTTTATTAGTTGGACCTTCTAATAATGGAGACATACATGCCTATTTAAAGAAGAGATACAAAGCTATCAATTGGAAAAAAGAGGCTTAACCGAATTCTGTATATGTAAACCAAGGAATTAATTCAATTTTACCGGTACATCTTACCTCACGTCCTAAACATTTCTTCCCACTTGTGCCAATTTTTGGAGTAGCATTCAACTTAGAAGCAAACTCCTTGCTTGTACTCCCCTTGGGTTTTTAGAAAATAGTGTAAAAAAAAAAAACAGAACAATGAACCAAGATAACAAAATTTCAAACTTATGCATTATGAAAAATCAGTCTAATAAACGTGTACAAGACTGATTTAAAAAATAGTAATATAACTAAAGGGGCCTATTATAAAAGGTAATAGCAGCAGAATTCTGCATTACTATATCAAAGGCACAATTATTTAGACTAAAAGTGCTTACTTTCTCATTGATATTAGTGTGCTCAGACAAGTTATCTCCTAATATTGTTTCTTGAGTGTAAAACTGCTTGTTAGTCTCCATTTCTTCAGAGAGCTAAGGGAAACATAAAATGAATAAAAATCAATCCAAAAAACCAATATGTAACAAGTACTATTATATAGAAAACACTAAAATAACATATAAGCGCATAAAAACCAATGCAAAGAAGTGTTATAACAATATCGTTGCTTCTTCTTCTTCAACGTGTGAGTTTTCAGCATGTGAATCCTCCTTGTTGGGGAGTAACGGACATCTCTTAATGAAATGCTTTATTGACCTACAATGTGCACATCTCCTCCTCTTTTGGCCTTTCGGTGTTTTCCGTGGAGCACCCTTTGTCCTCACAACAGCAGGATCACCTATTAACTTTGATGTAGTCGAATGCGTGGCTTGCGCATCACCTCTTTTATACCTTCCAAATTAGCTTAAGTAGATCATTTGAGACTTCTCTATAGTCAGCTGTTCTCTTTGAGAACATATCACAGAGCTTCCAGCAAATTGATGTCATTGCACCGCATCTAAGAATGTGCACTATGTCATCAGTTGATTCCTCCTATGCCATAGAGCATATATAATCACTCTTGGCATCCTTTGTCAATTTCTTCAAGATAAGGCACTCAGGGACACATTTTGCATTGCGATGCTTCAAGACAACGAAGATGTGAGAGCACGGTATTCTGCGAGTCTCAAATAATCGGCACTCGCATGTGAAAAGATCTTTCTCTTTATTGTAACATACTTTAAATAACCACTGCTGATTACAATACTCACTCGTGTCATACTCGACATTGTCTCCATTATTTGAGGCATCAGCCACATTTAACGCACCTGCTGCTTCAATCTCATCTTTGACATGTCTGAAGATATTCCTAGAATAGACTTCAGCAGCTTGTTTTTCAAATGTTTCCAGACACGTGGTTAAGACAGGGAACTTATAGAGGTATTAACGTCAGCATTAAAATCACTGTTCCGGCAATACCTCAATACGTCATTAAATTTCTGCATGAACTCAAGGAGACCAGTTTTACAATCAACATAGTTCTTCAACAAAAAATGGATTCCTTCATATTGTGATGTAGTTCTTATGTGGGCAAAGAAGTGTTCTCTCAAATATGCAGTGGCCCACTTCATTTTATCATTGTAAATGCCCTGCACCTATTCATTGTCTTCAAGTCCATACTTCGATATGACCTGACTTCATCTCTTTTCAAATACTGTCAGAGTAAACTTTCCATACAACAACACATTAAAGTCATTCCAAAATTGCTTATTTTTAAATTTTGGATAACGTTACGATTAAGATGCCATGCACAAAGATGGCGAGGTATCACAGGAAACACTTCTTGGATTGCCTCTCTCATGGCACGGTCTCCATTGTCACAAAGCCTCTGGGTAGTTTGTTTGACATGATTTCTAAAAACGAATTCAATGCCCACTTGAAGGTTTCAGTCTTTTCATCTGATAGCAAGACGCATCCAAATATAGTTGTATGCCCATGGTGGTTGGTTCCTGAAAATATGACCAAGGGCTTGTTGTAGACGTTTTTCTTATAAGTCTTGTCAAAAGCCAGAACATCGCCGAAACATTCGTAATCAACAACGCTTGCTCCATCAGCCCACACCAAATTATCCATCCTACCATCTTTGAAGGTGACTTTTTCCAAAAAAACACGTATCACTGTCTACCTTGGCTTGCAAATAGGCCAACGCAGCAAATGCATCACCATCTTTCACCTAACCAAGTTTGGTTCTGTGATGCACTCTCTAAGACCGCCTTGGAAATTTTTAAGTTTAAAAATACAATTTCATTATAGTTAGTCCCAACTGGTAATTGACAATGACTAAATTTAGTTTAAGAATGTCACAATTCAAACCAAAATCGAGAGTATTAAATCCCGGGTCGTTCTTCCTAGGAATTGAACAAGGTTTGCTATTGGCTATGAGTGAAAAGGTTGATGGATTCAATATTCTAAGCTAAATTTTGCAAGGAAATAAATGAAAAAGTAGTTAAAACGCTAAAGTAATTAAAATCTAACTAGAACTATAGAGTTAAAGACTAAATAACTAACAACTAACTAGCAAATGCAATAATTAAAATAAGAATTAAATCAAACTAGCAATTAATTAAACTAAGAAAAATTACTAACAAGTAATCAAAGCAAGTAAAAGATGATTAATTTAAATTCTAAGAAGTCTTGGTTAGGATTGAGAGTTAAGTCACAATCGTTATCACTAACTAAAACCCAAAGTGATATCCAAGAGCAACAAATTAGTTAACCTCTAAGAATTGAGGAATGTCAGTTGGTTTTAATTAATCCCAATTACAAGTCCTAATTCACTTACTAATTGAGTTTAGTAAAAAAATTATCATTAGTGAAAACAAGATTAATTAAATAGCCCTCAATCACCAATAATCAATATAAGGAAAATTTTCCATAATAAAATAAAATGAAATTTTATTTCCAGAAAAAAATAAAAAAGACATTATTTCCCAAGATCCAACTTTTTTTTTTGTCAGTTGCAACATGTTCGCCCAACTATAAGGCGAACTTGGTGAAAAACGCAAATTCACCTAACAGTTAGGGGTGATCAAAACCGATCCAATCCAAACTAAACCGACCAACCGAACCAAAGAAACCGAAAGTCGAATAAACCGAAAACCGAAAAAACCGAAAAAATAATTTTTTGCTGTTTTTTAATTGGTTATGTTCGGTTTTCGGTTCTGACACTGAAAACCTAAACCGAACCGAACCGGAAGTATAGCTAAAAATATAAAATACATTTAAACCTAATCCTATCTATTACACTCCTTATTCCTTAACCCCATGCCCCACAGCACCGCTACACTATGCGCACAAACACAACCCTCTTCAAGTCCAAAAAAGAAAAACACAACCCTCTTCAAGTCCAAAAAAGAAAAACACAACCCTCCTCTTCACTTCATGAGTCCTTCTTCTTCTCCCTCTCCAAACTCTAGTCTCCCTCAAACCCCAACCCTCTCCTATCTCCGGTCTCCACTCTCCTCATCGCAGCTGTTCAGCCAACCGCTCCACTTTCTCTTCGTTTCTTCTTCTTTTCCCTCCTTTGTAGCCGCCGTCGTCTTCTGTACGTTCGCAGCTGCGCCACCGTCGTCCTCTGCTCTATCAACGTTGGTAGTTCTGTGCCTCCTCCACACCAACCTTGGTTTTGTTATTAGCATTTGATTTTTTTGTTATAAACTTCTGATTACGGCCCCTTATGATTATTTTTTCTGAGTTTTTGGTTCTGACTAAGTTTTTTAGTTTTCATTTTTTACTATAATTATTTGTTCTACTTATTTGTTTATGATTCTTGTGTTAATTATTTGATTCTAATTTTTTATTAAGATTTTTTGTTCTATTTTATTGGTTCTGATTTGGAGTATTTGATTTATCATTTATGAAAATGTACCTTATATTAGAAATTGTTGATTCTGATTTGACGTATTCAAGGGATGAATTTAAGTTTATTGAACTTTGAATTTCAAATTGGGTTGTATGAATTTAGTTTATGAAATTGAAATGGAATTGGATTGGAGTCTCTTTGTTCCTACTTCCTAGAATTCGAACAGGTTGTTTTTTAAAAAAAATAAATTAAAACTGAAAAAATCGAACCAAACCAATCCATTCACAATTGGTTTGGTTTGGTTTGGTTGATTTCAAATAAAAAACCGAACCAAACCGAACCGAATATTTTATGTGCAATTGAATTGGATGACATTTCCCCTAAAATCGAACCAAACCGCATCGCACTCACCCCTACAAACAGTTAGGCGAACTTGGTGACACTTTTTTTAATTTGCGTGATGTTCGCTCAACAGTAAGGCGAACTTGGTGCAAAGTTTTAAAATTTGTGTCATAATTGAGAAACGTGACTATAGCTTTTTTTCTTCTTTTTTTCACATTTTCATTTCTTTCTTTAGAAAACCAAGACTATTAATCTAAAAATAATACTAATATAAATTAGAAACATAAATTAATAAATAAACTTAAAAAAACTTATTGACTTAATATAATCTAACTATATATTTAACATACACTAAGCATAATTTATATCAATACTAAATAAAGTGATAAAAAAATTTATTTTAATTTGAAATAAATTAAGTATACTAATATAAATTAACAAAGATAACTTGAAAAAAATCGTTAAGCTACTATAATTTAGCTATATATTTAACCTATACCAAAAATAATTTATATTCGCTTATTTTTAGTGTATGTTAAATATATAGTTAGATATATTTTGTTAATTTAGTATACTTAATTTATTTTAAATTAAAATAAATTTTGTTATCACTTTATTAGTGTGGATATAAATTATGTTTAGTGTATGTTAAATATATAGTTACATTATATTAGGTTAATAAGTTTTTTTAAAGTTTATTTATTAATTTATGTTTCTAATTTATATTAGTATTATTTTTAGATTAATAGTCTTGGTTTTCTAAAGAAAGAAATGAAAATGTGAAAAAAAGAAGAAAAAAAAAAGCTATGGTCACGTTTCTCAATTATGGCACAAATTTCAAAACTTTGCACCAAGTTCGCCTTAGTGCCTTACTGTTGGGCGAACATCACGCAAATTCAAAAACGTGTCACCAAGTTCGCCTTATAGTTGGGCGAACATGTTGCAACTGACAAAAAAATATGAGACTATGAGTGTTTTTGTTGTTGTAGTGTTGTGTTGTATATGTCTCTTTTATCCCCTTTATTTTTGCCTTTTAAAACTACAGAGAGTTGCTAAAGAGTGAAAAAAATGGGCCCCAAATAGTGATCTCACGTGCTCACGTAAATGTGCCACGTGCAGCACCGGTGCATATGCACAGACTCGTGTATATGTACCAGTGCGCTCTGACAGTTTCTTTTCTTCTTTGTTCTTCTTGAATTTCTTCATTTTCCTCATGCGTCCTTCACTTCTTTTGAGTCATTCTTGCCTTTTTTTTAAAATGAAACTTAACAACAAACACATCAAGGCATCAAATGGAATAAAAGTAGAATTAATTTGATTATTTAGAGGTCTAGAAAATATTCTTTAATCAATTAAGTTCAATTAGGAAGAAAATCTACAAATGCACATATTCACAAGGTTAGGTGCAAGATGAGCAGATAAATCCGCTCTTTTTAATCCAAAAATTCTCATAACATATGAATTTATCAACTCCCCTACACTTAAAAAAAGCATGTCCTCATGCTACACATTAATGAAGAGGAAATCAAAGCACACCAACAATCAAGTAAAGCAAAATATCTAACACTCATTAAATGAAAACTACCTACTCCTACCTACCACTACTCCTATATACTACTACCTACTTGGTCAAAATAAATTAATTTCGAAGAACATATGTGAACGCAGGACAAAAAGCTTATATCAATCAATTCAATCCCATCAATCAAATCGAGTTCTAAAAGATATGTAAACTTGCAAGTCAAGGTTTTCATGAGGAAACATAGATTTGAACAATTAAACCCTCACCGAATGTGTTTACACTTTTATCACTCTAGTGTTTAGGGATAAATCACTAAATTCTCATCTAAACTTGTTTTCTAAGACTTGTTCTTCTTCTAACAATTACACTAATTTAATGCATGCATGCAAACATCATAAGAACTTTGTAAGGTTGTAATGGGGTTAGAGTAAATATGAAGATATATTTGGTTAGGTTGACTAAAATTTTGAATCTTTGATTAACATAAATTTCCACCTAATTCTCAACAACCTCATTTACTCTTGAGATGTTCCTAATACCCAATGGACAATTCCCTACATCACTTGTCACACATATAACCATGCATTTTGTCATTAATGTCAAATCACATATGCATCCATCTTATTAAATTGCACTAAAAGCAACATTTATTTCTATCAACTTTTTTTTTCTTTTTGTTTTCATTTTCTACTTTTCTTTTTAGGTGCATATGGTTCTAATATTTTAATGCATGTATGTATTTATCAATTTTTCAAAAATTTAAATCAATAAGCCATCTTTTTTTTTCTCACTAATGTTTTTTTTTTCTTTCCCTCACACTTAAATGATGCGACATTTTAACCAATCTAAATTAATCAAAGATCAAAATAGGGACATTCATGGTTTTTCGTCTTAGGCTTGTAATGTGCTAAAGTTAAGAACAAAAGGGATCAATTTAGCTCAAATTGGTTAACAATGGTAGATGAATAGGTAAGGCTATTTGGTCAAGTGGTTAATATGAACAATGACCTCAATCATTTAGATGCATGTATACAAGAAATAATGGATATCAAGAATCAAACAAGTCGAAGATTGAAATTATAGAGAGAACATCGCACACAAGAATGAAATAGTGGTTAGTTAGCTTACAATCACATATTTAAGGCTCAAAACTCATTAGGTTGTGTGTTATATCTCTAGTCTATGTCTCATAAACCTTGTTCAAGCAAGTTCGACAATAAAGATTAATGGGATGCCCTAAAATATTTATTGGAAACTAATTATTCTAACCTTCATGCCCTAAAACAAAAGTTATCTACACATCAAAAGAGTCAAAACATGCAAATTCATGTAACAAAACTTAATTTCAATACAGACCATAATGAAAGTGCATGTATTAAAAGTAAAAGTCATAACAATAATAGCAAGAAATAGAGAGAAAGTGTTCAGAAAAGAAATCCTTGACCAAAAGATGAAGCTTAGAACCCCCACACTTGAATGTCGCACCGTCCTCTGTGCACTCACTATAACCAAGGAAAGTGTCTGTGATGCACTGCTACTCTTCATCGTCATCTGAAGCATTCACTGAGTCAATGTCGGTGGCCGCACTATTCTCATCATCAGAGTCCTCCTCCGCCCCTTCTGGTGTATCCGGCTCCTCAAGTGATAGATCCCAATCCTTGTTCATGCGCTTGATATTCTCATAGCGCCGCTTGTGACGACTCTCTTGGCACTTGAGATGCTGCTCTTTATGATCTACATTTTGGATTAGTTGTTGCACAGGGTGATGAAGGGGCATATGTGGAGGTTCCAAAGAGTTGGATGTTGAGGCACTACCTTGTTCTTTTTGCGTAGATGGCTCCTCTAATTTGTACCATTTTCCGTACGGAATGAATTTGTCTTTCTTTGGTAACTTGGGCTGCTCATTACCAAATCGCCAAGGTACCTCAACATTTGTTGCCATCTGAGTGATCATGGAAAGAAAAGGCAAATTGCCATTTTGGATCACCTTCCACGTAGAGTCTCTAATTAAGCGCGGAAGGTCCACGTGTTGACCATCCAAGACACACGAAATTAGTAGGACAACCTCCAATGTTGCTTTCAAACCATGGGTGCTCGGCATAACATAATTACTCAGAATTTGGAACCAAAGACGCGCCTCAACTGTCATGTTCCTACATTTGAGACCCAAAAGTGCCTGACCACTATTGTTATATTCCCAATCTGCTCCATCCTTGCCAAGCCTCTTCAAGACTTTATCCCAATTTATTGTGGCTATCTCATCTTTCGCCTTCTGAAAAGCGTCTTTCCCCTTGGGTGGGGGAGTGTGATCTTATAAAAGTCCTTGATAACAAAAATTAGCATAAAACCCCTTAACCAGTGTTGCATTAACTTGGACCGGTGGTTGGTAAAGGAGTCGCCATACCCAATTATTGATGGGGCCCTCCAAATATTGTTGCAGATCATCAGGAATTTGTAGCTGTCGCTCAAAGTGGAAGTTCCTTTTCACTATGTTATCAAACTGTTTCTCCGCCAATAAGCTACGAAACTTGGTAGGTTGGGTCGCAGGGTATTGAACACACAAGTCAGCCCAATTTGAGCAACCAACCAATCTTGTGCTAACTGATTGCTAGAATGACACTTTTCTTTTCTTACTTTGCTTAGTTCCCTTGGTGCTCATGCTAGCTTTGGTTTGTTTGCCTTTACCTCTGTTACTCATGCTATAAGAATGTAATGAGAGTATGCGAGAACATAAACCCAATTAAAACAAAAAGTACAAAGTGAGATGAGACATATTCAAATGAATAAAGGAAAATTGATACATGAGTGATCAGTCAATAAGGTAATTCAATTTTCCTTGTCAAAGCAATGCACCAGCAATGTACAATATCACCAATTCACTCTCAATAATAAAACACACAAGTGTTAATTTCAATGATTCCAAAGCACCAAGAATGTCCCAAAACTCATAAATATACAAAGCTATAACAACTCTTATCACTAACATTCAAGAATTGGATTAATTAGCAATCATCTACCATAAGCAAAGTTATTCTAAAAGATATGTAAACTTGCAAGTTAAGGTTTTCATGAGGGAACATAGATTTGAGCAATTAAACCCTTACCGAATGTGTTTACACTCTTATCACTCTAGTGTTTAGGGCTAAATCACTCAATTCTCATATCTAAACTTGTTTTCTAAGACTTGTTCTTCTTCTAACAATCACACTAATTTAATGCATACATGCAAACATCATGAGGACTTTGCAAGGTTGTAATGGGGCTAGGGTAAATGTGAGAATATATTTGATTAAGTGGACTAAAATTTTGAATCTTTGATTAACATAAGCTTCCACCTAATTCTCAACAACCTCAGTTACTCTTTAGAAGTTCCTAATAGCCAATGGACAATTTCCCACATCACTTGTCACACATATATAACCATGCATTTTGTCATTAATGTCAAATCTTAACCATGCATTTGGTTAAAATTTGTGATATATAAAATCATGTCAATTTAATGAAGTTTGTTTATATTATTTTATAGGATCCCAGGGTTATATACACTTGGCATAACATTATAGAGCGGCCAGATGAGCATATCTGGAACTTACTCCGATGAGCTGGGTTTGAGCATGTTGCTTTCATGCTTGAGTGGGACACAATTGGGCCTTGGTTTTTGTCTTGCTTGAGAGGTGGAGACCAGAGACACACACCTTCCATTTGCCATGCAGAGAGATGACCATTACTTTGCAAGACGTTGCCTATCAGTTAGGGTTGCGTATTGATGGGGATCCCATTAGCGGATGCATTAGTGGGTGGGTGCTTCATTACTAGGGACGGAGCATTAACGACATGTGCCTTGCATTATTAGGAGCTATTTCGACAGATAGAGATAGACAATAAGACAAGTGGAATGTCCATTTGAGGTGGTTCTAGGAGACAGTTTGTAGGGATTTGGGGGAGGAGCCGACATTTTAGTGGCTTGAACAGTACACACGGAGTTATATCATGCTGATGATCGGTGGGTTTCTATTTCCAAATGCATCTGACTCGCGAATGCATTTGAGGTGGTTACCTTTTTTGGCGAATCTTGATATGTGCGACCGTTTGAGCTGGGGTTCTGCCGTCCTGGCATACCTGCATTAGCATATGCGTCGAGGGGTGCACTACGAGCAGAAGAACCTCGGCAGATGCGCTAGTTTGCTGCGGTTACGGGCATATCACCATATTCATATTTATCATCCCCAGGGAGAATTTGCGGAACTGAGGTTTCCATTGGTTGAGAGGTATGGGTTATGGAATATATTTATTTTATTTAGAGTGGTATAATTTATTATTTTTTCTAATTGATTATGAAATTCGCCTTTGTTTTTCTAGATGGATGGGTCTTTATATGGCACGTGACTCGCTTGGGCCTAGGGTCCAAATGTGGCGGATGGTTCTGAACGGCATCCACCATCGAGAGGTACATGTTTATTTCTATCTGATTTATGTAAACGACTTACTTGTATCTGTTGAGGTTTAATCCTTGAATAATGAACATCTTTCGTAATTCCGTGTAGAATACTGGATTCCAGATGTGGTAGATGATTCTGTGCAGGGCATTGTACCCAGTGATGTGAGTGCCTCACATCCCTCTTGGAGACTAGTTTGTCTGTTGTTATGCTTCGCGATCGTGGAGTGGCATTAGGTAGACCGTGTAATTATGCAATTGGGGGTCAACCAGCACATTCCTTTGAGGTCTCTGAATATTGATGTGATGCAAAGACACGATGGCAGATGGGGGCAAGGGTGTGTGGTATCTGATGTTCTTGCGTGAATGGCATGACATGTGGTGGGATAGGGCTCAGAGTCGATTAGATTTGGATATGGCCGTTGGTGGTGCACAGCCTTCCCGTCAGTACCTCCTTTGGCACTATTAGTGGGGCACATGTAGTTTTGACAGGATACAGAGATCTTCCTATTCTCGCTCCTGGCATCATACCTCAGTTTGTCTGAGATAGGATACCGGAGGCACCTCAGATGGTGCAACCTGAGGATGGTGAGCTACTAGAAGTCCATTCTAGGGTTGTGAGGCGTTGTAGGCTATATGCTAGGAGAGTTCGTGGATGAGGACTGGTTAGAGTAGAGGGGAGTCCTGTGAAAACAGATGACCCTATGCAGGTTCCCAAGAGTATCACCCTCGGGCTTATACACCAGATGTTGACCATCCTCCAAAAAATTATACACGGTGGGTTGCAAGGCTGATTGGGCATTCGTCTTTTTATCCAGTACCAAACGTCTCCTTTTTGGGTACTCCTATTCGGCATACGCAGCCGTTTGCCCTCATGAGTGACTCTACACCGACATCAACTTATGAGGCACCACATTAGGGGCCACATCTCAGGTAGACTTGGTAGAGGACGAAGAGAGACCCGCCCACCACCTTGTGGGACAGGAGGTTACCTTGATCCTAGAGCTGTTAGGTGTGCCCATGGGGGACAGTAGTTATTATACTTGGTCCTTATATTTTGTGGTATTCATCGGATGTGTTTTATTATCTTTACTGTGTTGTAGTTTTTTATTATCTTTACTATGTTGTAGTTTTTTTAAGGGATAACTATGATTTTCGTCATAAAGGTTTAACTGAAAAATCAATTTAGTCATAAACGTATTTTAGGCAAAAAAGTAGTCACAAACGTTATAATTTTTTTCAAAATGGATTGATTTACGATTTTGCCCTTGTGTTTAATAACAGTGCCGGTTTTTAAGAGTATGACCGGTGAACCGGTTTTTAGGGGCTAAACCGGTTTTCCTTTTTTAAAAAAATTGATTTTTTTGGTTAACAAAAAAATAATAATAATTGAATCTAATGTAAATCAAATTCACAAACCCTAGGCCACCGGAAATTCGGCTACTTGAAGCCATCTTTGCCGAGATCACAAACAAAAAATCCAAGAAGAAAACTATCCAAGTACCTCAGTGAGATTGGTATCTAAAGAAATCCACAGCAAAATCCATAACACTGCAGTCCTCCAATGAACCCACACTGAAGCACACTCAACAAAAAAACAAAAACTCAATTTAGAACTTGCGGTGAAGGAGTGCATTCATAAAAGGCTCCCCCAAATTGATGCTTCATGTCCTCGGTGTCACAATGATTCAGAATCTGCCCTTCATGCCCTTGTCTTTTGCTCTGATTCAAAGATTATTTGGGACTCTTCTTCTTTGGCCAGCTGCATCCCAAGAAACCTCGTTCTCCAACCATGGCAATGGTGGATTAATCTAGTAGAACCCCTGATTCGACAACAAGAATCAAGAGAGAGGATGACTAAAATTGCTTACTTTCTTTGGGGTATTTGGTTGTCAAGAAACTCCTTAGTGTTTGAAGGCATACAAAGAGGACATGGGGAAATTTTGTCCCAGTCCGAAGCACTTGCAGTAGAGTACCGGCGTTCTTGTTCTCAACAGCGGCGTCACCCCCCTTGATAGACTTTTCTTCTTCTGACAACTATTGATCTTCTTCGATTAATTCTCCATTATTTTCTTTTGGGTATTCCCCCTTATTAAGTGTCTTATGCTGCGTATTGTAATAGCTGGGACAAGGCGACGACGACTTCTCTCTCTCTCTCTCCGTTGATCTCTCACTCTCTCTTCCTCCGGCGACGGCTGTCGCGCTCCCTTGCCGGCGCCGTCACCCATCATCTCTCTTCCCTCTCTGTCCGTGTGTGTGTGTTTAGTGTAATAGGGTTTTGTGTGTTGTGTTGTGAGAGTGAAGGAACGGCTGTGTGAGTGTTGTGTGAGGGTTAGATCCAAATTAGGTTTGAAATTTGGGAGAAAAGGGTAATTAAGCAAAATTGAAGGATGATGATGATAATAATAATAATAATAGGGTTTCGGTTTTTAGTGAACCGATCGGTTTGAAACAAAGAAGAAAAAGTTGGTTTAGGTAAATTAATGATAATAAGAAGAGAAAGGGAAAAAAATGTCAATTCAGACCATTTTGAAAAAAAATTACAACGTTTATGACCAATCTTTGGCCTAAAATACGTTTGTGACTAAATTGATTTTTCAGTCAAACCTTTATGACCAAAATCATAGTTATCCCTTCTTTTTAACTATGTTGTAGCTTTAGTTTTTTAGGTTATGAAGATGTGTAAAACAAATACATATGTTATAACGAAGCTTAACATTAATAATAAAAAGACGAAACCAAGTTATAATTTAAACAAGCAAAATACACCAATACAAGATCCATTCCAACTAAAACATGAAATTGGAAAACAAATAGATACACCAGTTCAGACAGAAACTAGTTTCTTGTTGGACCAGATGGGGGAGGCATCATGACCTGATGTGCTCGCTCCAATACCCTGACCAGACATAGACGTACCAGAACCTACTACAGGAGAAGTCCTTCTGGTATGGCCAGCTTGATGACACAATCCATATCTCTTCTCACTGGTCTCCTCAACATCATCCATGTTGTTGTATATCCTTGTAGAACGTGGACAACCTCTCTTGGCCTTGATCATTCGAGGATTAGGTCGAATATGAGGAGCATCATAGGATGGCTAGTCATCCTCATGCTCGATCGAGTAGAACTCCATGCGACACATTGAATATCTTTTCCATTCTATATACCGGGTCCACATGCGCTTTCCAATCAAACTGTGCATGGGAGCATGCAGTCAATACATGCTGACACGAAATATGAAGGGCCTGGAAATAACCACAGTCACATTTACCCTCATCCAACAAAACTCGATAACTTCTCACTTGCCTAGACCTCTGGACTGCGACCAATTCTTTCACAGTGAATCTGGCATGTGTACAATCAAAGGGATGAACATGCATCGTGTTAACATACTTTTAGTTGAATTCAATGGCCCTTAATAACCATTGTGAAAATTCATTTAAAAAATTCATATTCTTGATATTGTTATGTTTTTTTTTGTGTCTAAACAAAAAACTCCAACTAAAGAACATGACAATCTTGCCTTAAAACAGGAAGAAGATCAATCGAGGGATGAAGCCATTCTGTATGAGGAAGAAGTTGTCTAGCTATTTTCTTATTAGCCATAACATTTGCTACTCCGTTGGCCATTCTTTGGATTAGACAAATTCAATCCACCAATTCCTCTCCAAAAGCTCAAGAATCTTGGAAATGAGGTCTTGATTTAACACAACTCTATAATATTGAAATTTTTGAGCAATCATGTAAACTTCAATGTTAATAGTCTCACAAAGCACATTTTTATTATAATATTTATTAGTGGAATTCACGTCTAAAAAAATAAAAAGATTTCAAAATAAGAATAAAAATTATTTTGTGATAATTTTTTCATTTAATTTTATATATTAAATTTTTTCTTATGAAAAACCGTATCCTTATTTTTATTAAATATTATAACAATATAAAATAGTGTGTATATTGTATTATATTTTCTCCTAATATATATATATATATAATAAATATTCATTGCATGCATAAAATCAATTTTAAATATAATCAATAATAAATATATTATAACATAAAAAAATAAATACATATAATTAAAATACATGATAAAATTATCTATCATCAAATTTTATTTTTTAAATTGTTTTAGCCCTTTAGAAAATCAAAATCTGTGGCCTCTACCCCTGTTGTATATGAAAATGAAATTGAATTTGGGTAGTAGTGTATTACACCAATAATAATAAACAAATAAATAATACTTTTTCTATCATAAGAATAAGAATGGTCATAATAATGCTCCTCTCTCCTCCTGTGTGGCTCCAACTCTTCTCTCGCAACCGCTCAACCCTTAAATTGTGGTGGCCCTCTCTATCTACTCTCAAGCTTCAACCTTTTGTGCTTGTTTTGATTAACTTTTTTGAAGAAAAAAGTTCTTTTTTTTTTAGAAAAGATATTTCTCATCAAATTTGTATAATTTGGATGCATTTTCGAAAAAAAGTACTTTTATTTAAAAAAAAAAATTATATGTTTTTTTAAGAAGCCAACAATGTATTGCTTTTTAAAAAAGTAAAAGAAAAAATAGTTTCTATTAATAAAAGATCTTTTTAAGGGTCAGTTTGGATTGACTTTTGAAAAAAGATCTTTTTTATCTATGTCTTATTTAAAAAGATCTTTTATTAATAGAAATTGTTTTTTCTTTTGCTTTTTAAAAAGCAACACATTGCTGGCTTTTTAAAAAAGCACATAATTTGCTTTTTTTTTTAAATAAAAGTACTTTTTTAAAAATACATCCAAATGATACAAATTTGATAAAAAGTATATTTTTTAAAACAAAAAGTACTTTTTCTTAAAAAAAAGCCAATCTAAACAAGCACTAAATAAGACATAAATAAATTTTTTTTTTTCAAAAATCAATTCAAATTGACTCTTTGTTTTCTTTTTTCTTCTTTCTTCTCTCTTCCTTATTTCCTCATTTTTTGCTCTATCTCTTCGATTTTTTCTTCATTTTTCATCTTCTGCCTACTTCCATCCATTCATCCAGTTCCTCTTTCACTTCTATCTTTTCTCATTTTTGAGTTTGCCCTTTCTTGTCTCTTTCTTTGTGTTTTTTTTCTTGCTTAGAGTAAGGCATTTAGATTTGGATTCCAAAATAATCCCTCCCAGTGATTTTCCTCCATTTTGATAGTACATTGAATCTCTTTGTGGCTACTTTTGTTAAGAGGATGAAGTTTCAGATCTAATAAGAAAATACTATGGGAACATAATATTTATTCAAAATTTGAGATCCAAAAATTTTTTATTTTTATGTGGAGAAGAAAAGAAGACAATGTATCCTAATATGTTGCAGCAGTTATGTGTTCATCAAGAAACAAAAGGGACTCAGATGTATCTATGTTTCTATCATTTAAGATTTTCAGTAATCAAAGATTGCACCTCTTCTCACATCATAATTTAACATTTAGGATATTTATTTTCGTCTTTTCAATATAAAACCATTGGTTTTTTTTATTTGTAAGTGCCATTTGGCTTCATTTGAATGATAATTATATTTTCTTTTAAAAAAAAAGACAAAAAATAAAATGAATAAATATCCTTATGTGCATTTTGCATAGTAGATAATTGAATGGTTCATCGGCTCATCCACACCAGCCACTAATCCAGTAATCCTCGCCAGTCTCTCTGCGCCTTACTCATTCTCTCTGCCTCTCACCTCTGCGCCACGGGGACGGCTCCTCTCTCCCGCCGCCTCCGCTGCGTCTGTCGTCCCAGTGCCGCCGCTTGTCTCTTCCCCGCTGCGTGAGTGAAGCTGCTCGTCGCCGCCCCTGTCTCTGCCTTCGCCTCGCCCGTGTCTCTGTCACGGCTTCCTCGCCGTACCCCTACCTGCGACTGTTTTGGATTCTTCCTCGTGGTGCCCCTACCTGTCACTGGTTTGGATTCTTCCTTGCCTGGCCAGGTTTTTTTTTCCAAGTTATTTATTGTTTATTTTGTGACTGTACTGGATTGAGGGGATTATTCTTTCACTCTCTTTCTCTCTGCAAAGTTAGTTTTTTTTTTCTTTTGACCTGGTACACTACCCTTCAAATTAGGAATTCTGAAGTTCTGCTTCTTGTTCATCTTTTGATTGCTTGCTTATTTGATTTGTTCTTGCTAATGGTTTGTTAGGTAGTTATAAGTAGGTTGGAATTTGAAACTCTGTTGCTGATTCTCATTTTATGTTTTTATGTCTATGTTATTTTTTCTAGTTTTTAGGGTCATGGAGTTTAGTTAGTTTTATGAGGAATCATGAACATTGAAAGAATAATCACCTTAATCTTATCTTTTCTGCTACTGAACTTAAGATTATAGGCCAAGGATTCGGTGCCCCTCTCTAAGGAAGGGGCACCAGTAACCCTCTCAAAAGTATTTATAAAATGTACCCCATGTCTTATTTTAATAAATTACAGTTTTTTTTACATTACTTTTCGTTTTTCAATGTTGAACCTCTTCTTCATTCACCAATTGTTCAAGCTTTTTGCCTTTTTCATGAACTCTTTGTCCACTGAACAGCTGAACCCTCACCTTCGGTTTAGTTATTTCTTATGCTATTTTTTCACTTTCTGAGTACGGGAGATACCCATTTCTTTCTGCTTCTAGTCCTAATTAATGGACAGATGTAATTTCATTTCTATTGAATAAATGTCTTTGGGAAAATCCTTTATGGTATATGAGAACAATCCTACCAAGTGAAATTATCTCAAAAAAAAAAATTCAATTTTTTATTTCTATATCTAAGAGAAATTAAAATTTGAAAAAGAAACGTAGGGTAAAAAGGGGCATTGAAGGCAAAATTGTAATTGTTGAGTCAACTCAAAATCAATAACTAGTTGGGGGTCTTGGTGTTTGAAGTGATCGTTTGCATATCTGCACTTACAATGTACCAATTATTGTTCAGGATGATATGTAACTAATTGCCACTCTTTCCACTTTTTTTGTTTGTTGATGAAACAACTTGAGAATGGAGTACAAAGAATTGGAGACGAAAAAAATAATGAGAAAAAAATACAATTTGTTAAAATAAAACATGGAGTAAATTTGATAAATATTTTTGAGAGGATTATTGGTGGCCAAATCCTTGGCCAAGATTATATACTCTTTGGGAACATTCATATTTGTTGTACTCTTGTACTTTTATTTATTTGACACCATTGACTCAACGGTTGAACTGGTAACCTAATAACCAGTAGGTTGACTGGTTCGATATTGGATCGATTCTTACAACTATGTCTAAAACCAAAGTACCAAACCCTCCAAAACGTAATTTGCATCCATTATCCTCATTTCAACTCTCAACTTTCCTTCCTCGTAACATTAACAACTCTTGTTTATGTTTCTTGCAGTTGCAACTTGCAATCATGGAGGGTACCCTCTTCTCCAATAGGCCAGTCTTACCAGCACCACCAAACAAACCAACAAGGCCTTTGAAATCAAAGCCAACCACGCTTCTTCCACCTCTTAACTCTCCTCCGCCACCACCACCTCCGCCACCATCATTTCAATTGGATTCTCTTCTCCATCATTTGCAAAATCTCACTGCTGTCACTCCAACTTATAATGACAGGACCCATCTCCCTTCTTTACAGGTACTCCTTGATTCCTCTGAGAGAAAGCAACCCACTTTAGGTTCTGACCTCGGGATTGGTCAAAACCATGTCTCTGATGCAAAGTTTGGATTTTTATCTGAAAAGGGTAAGTTGATGCTCAATTCAATCGTTGGGTCTTCTTTGCATGGCTTGAATGAGTTTTTTGATGCTAACAAATTTGAGTTGCTTGAAGTTGATTTGACAAGCCTGTTGAGGGCTTTGGACCTTTCTGGAAATTGGGAAAGGGCCATTTTGTTGTTTGAGTGGTTATTGTTGAATTTCAGGGATGAGAGTTTGAGGGTGGATAATCAGCTTATTGAAATTATGGCTAAGATATTAGGGAGAGAATCGCAGCATTCGATTGCATCCAAATTGTTTGATTTAATTCCTGTTGAAGAGTACAATCTTGATATCAGGGCTTACACCACTATTCTTCATGCATATGCTCGCACTAGAAAGTATAAGCGAGCTATTTATATATTTGAGAAGATGAAGGAGAGTGGTCTTGATCCTAGTTTGGTAACTTACAATGTTATGCTTGATGTTTATGGAAAGATGGGTCGTTCCTGGAGTAAAATCTTGGGCCTATTGGATGAGATGAGAGGAAAAGGGCTCGAGTTCGATGAGTTTACGTGTAGCACTGTGATCTCTGCTTGTGGGAGAGAGGGCATGCTAGAGGAAGCAAAGAACTTTTTCACTGAGATAAAATCGAATGGCTATAAACCGGGAACTGTTACTTACAATTCACTGCTGCAGGTGTTTGGAAAGGCTGGAGTTTACGCAGAGGCGTTGAGCATCTTAAAGGAAATGGAGGATAACAATTGCTCACCCGATGCTGTCACTTACAATGAGCTTGTGGCGGCATATGTAAGAGCTGGTTTTCTTG
>JASCZI010060473.1:70663-83461 GCA_036250425.1 Stylosanthes scabra
GCATAATGCATACCGCGTAGAATATTCATCTCGCGTTAGGTTGTAATAATGAAGTCACTGCATAGCACGCAGAAAGATATATTTCACATGCCAGATATTCCGTGACTAAGAGAAAACTAATGTAAAACTGAAAAGTATTGCACTTTTGTAGTTAGACTCACGCTAACATATGCTTCATCTAAAATCATTACATACATCACTTTACTTTCAAGTAAAATATAATACAATTAGTCTTTCCTAGGAATCTAATAATTTCTCTTATAAGGTGTTATATGTTGCTCCCTCAAAAGATAACAAGAAAAAAAAAGCGTTTATTAGTTATGTGAAGTTAAAATATCTATATGACAACAGGAAGCAACACTTTGAATATGCTTAGGATGGGTTTGACAAAGCTTTTACTTTTCAAAAGTAGTTTATGCAAGTTGTCTTTTAAAAGATAGCTTTTTAAAAGTCGTAGCACATGTGTTTGGTAAAATTAAATAAAATTAGTCTTTTAATAAGCACAAGCAACAACAATTGTGTTTGGTAAAATGACTTAAAAATTTAAAATGACCATAATAGATATAAATGTAATAATCAATGCGAATATTTATTATTAAATAGAGTTATATTAGACTTTTTAATTTTGATAAGCACAAGACATCTTTAAAAAGCTCCTCCTTAGGTGCTTTCAAAAGCACCCCTATCTTTTAAAAGCTACAAGCACAAGCACGTCGTCTTTTTTATTTACCAAACACAAAATAAGGTGCTTCTGCTTTTAAAAAGCACAAGCACTCTTCCAAAACACTTTACCAAATCCACCCTAAGTTAGTCCAATCTTTTATTTTATTTTGTTTTTTTCGTGACAAGGTAGTTCAAATATTTGTACTTATTATATGCCCGTAAATAAAATTCTAAAATTTTAAATTAATCTGCTGCTGCTGATTCTATTCCCTTTTCCCCATCTATTTATTAATTTGAAGTTTTTTCCAATTTTCCCTTTGTTGAAATAAAATTGAAAAATAATTACTTAAAAAAAACAACTTGATTTCCCCAAATGAACTCTATTTAATATATAAACTTCTACTCTTTAATTTTTCAATCTTCTAAAAATATTTTGAGATGTATTTTCATAATAATATCATCTTCTATGCTATCATCATTAGTCCCTATATATTTGATTCTAGGATAACTTTTAGTATATAGCCAACGAAGCTCCAAATAATTTTCGCATTATATGTTCACTATTACACACAGCTTAGACACATACGGACCTAAATTTTTGTAAGTCAGAAGTCCTTAAATTTCACTTTGTCTTCCAAATAAACACAAACAAATATCCCTTCGTTAGCTAGAGTAATCCTAGCATTTCTACTTCGGTGATTGATATTGTTGATCAATGTGTTACGATTGGTATAAACATGGGTTGATTTTCATGGATTTATAGTGTTGTTTATAAAAATCATCATCAACATTTCCGCAAGGACCTTTGTTTGACTTTGTCTAGACTCTCATCTAATATTCAGTGTCTTTGGCCGCTCTTAGGTGATTTTAATAAAGTTTTATTGCCTAGTAAATTCCTTGGTGGTGCTTTTAATGGAGCCAGAGCTGAACTTTTTGGTAAAACTATTGATTGTTGTTGCAGGTAATTTTATATGGGGGCAATAGGTAGTACTTTACCAAGCATAGAAGAGTTAGAGGTAGCTTGGAGGTGGCAAAAGCCTAGATAAAGCTTTAATTAATACAGAGTGGCATTTGTTATTCCTTGAAGCCTACAATGAAGTTTTGGGAAATTTTAATTCGGATCACTGCCTAATAATTTTGATTAGATGCAAGGGTGCGAATGTTGTTGAGAACGAAGACGTTGTGTTCTTTTAGATTTCATGCTACCTGATTGACCCACCCTCTTTTTAATAATATTGTCCAACAAGCTTGGAATAATCATGCTCTGGATGTGGTGAAAAGTTTGCTTGAAGTTCAGAAAGAATCTCTAAAATTCAACAAAATTTTTTTGGCAATATTTTTGTAAAGAGGAGGTTTTTGGAGCACAACTCAATGATATTCATGTTTCCTAGATAATTTTGAGGATCTAGAATTAAAAATTAAAGAGCAGAGTTTGAATAGTGAGCTGAACATCATTCCTTTACAAGAGGAGCTTATAAGGTATAAAAAATCTAGAGAGCAATGGATAAAATTTGGTGACTGCAACACTAAGTTTTTTCACTTGCAAATTATTGTGAGGAGAAAGAGGAATAAAATTTATGGTCTTTTCTTGGAGAATGGTCCTTGGTCTACTGATGTTGATTGTTTAGAAGCTGAGGCGAATTCTTTTTCCCAAAAGTGATTTTGTTCTAGAGAAAATATTGATCTTGATGCGATGGGGGAATTTTCTACTCCCCACCTTAGTCTTGAAACTTATCAGAAATTAGTGCAATTAGTTTCCTCGGATTAAGTAAAAAATGTCGTAATGAGGATGCACTTCTTTAAGGCCCCCGATCTTGATGGGTTCCAAACTTTATTTTATAAGGAATTTTGAGACTTTATTGGCAATGATGTTTGGGGCGTGCAGCAAGCTTTTTCCGGTAAATCTTTGAAGAATGCTATTTTTTATACTCTTATTGTGCTTATTCCTAAAGTTGAAACTACTTCCTCTTTAAAGGATTTCTGATAAATAAGTCTTTGTAATGTGTATTACAAAAGTCATAGTGAACCAGTTCAGACCTTTTTTTACTGATATTTTGACCCCCTTCAAGGAGGATTTATTCCTGGTAGAGGTACTATACACAATATTATTATTGCCCAAGAAGCTATGTGTTTCATGAGAAGAACAAAGGCTAAAAAAGGAGCTATGGCTTTCAAAATTGATCTTGAAAATACTTAACGGAGTGGATTGGAGGTTTTTAGATTACTCTCTAGCCAGATTTGGCTTTTGTTCTTCTACTATTCGGCTAGTCATGTCTTGTGTAACATTTTCTTTCTTATCCATTTTTTGTAATGGCAACAAGTTTCGGAGTTTTTTTCTGAAGAGAGGTCTTAGACAAGGGAGACCCCATGTTTCCCTATCTCTTTATTTTTTGCATGGAAAATTTAGCTTGTCTCATCAATCACAGGGTTTCTGATAGATCATGGCTTCCTATTTGTGTTTCGAGAGATGGTTGATGCACTATCTAAGACCGGTTTAGAAATTCTCAAGTTCAAAAACACAATTTCATTGTAGTTAATCTAAATCGGCAATTGACAATGACCAAATTTAGTTTTAAAAGATGTTTCAAATAAAAGTAAACCGCGAGTATTAATCCCGTGTCGTTCTCTCTTGAAATCGAACAAAGGTTGCTATTGATTAGGAGTGAAAATGTTGTTTGATTGAGTTTACTAAACTAAAGATTGTAAGAATGTAAATAAACAAGTATGCAAAATGCTAAATTGCAAGTAATTCAATTCTAACTAGAACTATAGAATTAAAGATTAAATAACTAACAACTAACTAGCAATTGCAATAATTCAAATAGGAACTAAATCAAACTAGCAATTAATTAAACTAAGAGAAATTACTAACAAGTAATTAAAGCAAGTAAAAGATGATTAATTTAAATTCTAAGAAGATCTTGGTTAGGATTGAGAATTAAGCCATAATCCTTGTGACTAACTAAAATTCAAAGCAATATCCAAGAGAAACCAATTAATTAACCTCGAAGAATTGAGGAATGTCAATTGGCTTTAATTAATCCCAATCACAAGTCCTAATCCACTTACTAATTGAGTTTAGCAAATGATTAGCGTTAGTGAAAACAAAATTAATTAAATACTCTCAATCACCTAATCAATCAATGCAAAAGTGACTCAAGTGACTCTCATATCTCAACCCAAACCAAGAATGAAAATTCTACTCCATATCTAATTGAGACAATTCAACAAACACTTGGTGTGCATAAATGTTAAACATCATATATTGCAATAACAATAAAACCTAGCAATACCCAATGCAAAATATCATCAACAACAACTCAAACTAACATAAATATAACATAAAAACAAACATTCATTAACATAATCAAGTCATAATCCAAGTTTCACAACACTAATCTATGTGTTCATAACATAAAGTGGAAAGATCAAATAAAAGAGAAATGACAAGAGAATAGAGTAGCAATAAGTGTTAACTAACAACTACAATTAAGAAACAAAAAGAAATTTAAGATTGAAATCCTAAACCCTAGAGAAGAGTTTTTTTCTAGAACTAGAGAAAATGAAACCCTAGGAGAGAATAAAACTAAAGACTAATGTGAGTGTTGTATGTTGTGTCTAATGTCTGTGATGATCCCCTTTCATTGTGTGTTAAGAATCCATCAAAAGTTGCTGAAAATTGATGAAAATGGGCCCCAAAATGTGTTCTCACGTGCTTCATTAAATGAGCCACGTCCAGCACTGGTGCATATGCACAGACTCGTGTATATGCACCAGTGCGCTCTAACAGCTTCTTTTCTTCCTTGCTCTTCTTCATATAATTTTTCACTTTTGCAAGCTTTTCACACTTCTTCTCAACCATCTTTGCCTTCTAAACCTTGAAACACTTAAGTAAACACATCAAGGCATCAAATAGAATAAAAGTGAAATTAATTCATCAATTCATAACTCAAAAGCATGCAATTTTCATTTTAAGCACAATTAGGAGAGAATTTACAAAAGCATACATCATGGGTTTAGTGTGAGTTTAAGTTGATAAATTCATTCTTTTTAACCCAAAAATTCTCATAACATATGTATTTATCAATGGTTCAAAAATTTCTCATCTTATGTTTGCTGATGATCTTCTGCATTTTTGTAAAGTTACTAAGAAGCAAGTTCAAATGGTTATTCAAACCATGGACATGTTTACTAAGGCTTCAAAAATGAAGGTGATCTTTAGTAAATCAAAGGTTCAGTGTTCTAAAAATATTTCTCAAAGAAAAAAATGTTCTTTCTGGTGTCTCCAACATTCGTTTTACTCAGGATGTTGGGATATATCTGGGAGTTGATATTGGTCAAGCAAGAGATTCTAGGAGAACTGCCCATGAGTTTATTGAGAAGATTTAAAGGAAATTTACTAAGTGGAAGGGTTGCCTTCTTAACAAGACTAGGAGACTTTGCCTAGTAAAATTGGTAAATTTTTCTTTCCCATTTACAATATGCAAGTATCACTTCTTCCCAATTATGTAAAAAAATTAATTCTATGATAAGACAATTTTTGTGGAAAGTCAAGCTAATGGAAGAGGTCTTTCTCTTGTTAAATTGGATAATATTGTGACACCAAAGTCTGGTATTGGCATACAAGATTCTTATTGTACTAATATAATATAATTCTCTCGGAAAGTTTTTGGTATTATTTTTAAGGATGGTTTTCGATGGTGCTTTGGTAATTTTCATAGATCGCTTGGACACCCCATGGTAAATTGGATGAGATTCTCGTTTTTGTTCATATTTCGAAATTAAATTTTATTATTTCTAGTATTCGGAGAAATGATTCCTGGTGCTTGGATAATTTAGCTATTCCAGAGAATTTCAAGCACATTATTTATACCATCAGTCAGAATAGATAAAAAGAATCGCAAAGTGAAAACTTGTTATCCAAATTTAGACATTTGAAAATAAGTTATTGCCATGTAACAATTCCTAAGAGCAAATAAATTGAAACTTGAAATAACTTGAATTTTGTTTAGATCAATATGGTAATAATTTATATTATAATCCGAAAAAAAGTTACTCAATCATTTATCTCTTTCTAAACTTTCTCATTCTAGGTTGTTAACGTGCGTTTAGAGGAAGCTAAAAATTCTAGCTTCTGCGTTCACCGATTCACATTGAAGAATTAGCTAAAATTTTTTATTTTTTCCTACCAACTCTACCCTTTATTTTCTCAATTTAAAATAAGCACCATGAAAACATTTGAATTTCTATAATCTAAGTTTCAATAACTTTCTCCATTATAATAAATATTTTAATTTTTCCTTAAATTTTTAGTACTCTTTTTTATTTTAATTTTTACTTCCTTTTATTATATTTCTTCCATTAATATGTTACTGTTTCATCAAATATTTTTTGTTTTTTAGAAAATTTATAGCAAAAAATAATGCTAAATAAAAGAGTACGAAGTACATACTAAAAAATTATGAAATATTTCTTTAGTTGTAACATATTAAATAAACGTTTATTGGAAACGACAATTCATAGCTTTTGCGTTCCATATTTAAGTTGTATCTTTTGACATTCAACCATTATTTACCTTTTTTTTTTTTTTTACCAATTCAACCCTTTAAAATCATATTATTTTATTTACGTAGTTTTTATTATTTCTCTTTATATGAGTTCTACTTTTTGATTATTTATTATTTTTTTAATTATTTTTATTTGATATTATACACTTTTATAATTATGATTTTTGTGTGTTATATTTATTATTGTTATTTATTTTATAATATGATTTATTAATCTTATTGAGTATAACAAATTAAATAAACAATAGCCATAAGTAACAATAATAGTGAAAAATTATAACATAATAAAAAAAATAAGAATAATAGAAAAAATTATAAGATAAAAAACATGTTCAAAAGTATAAAAAAAAAATATTTAAAAAGATAATATCATAATCTAATGTTATGTTCTTTTTAGTAATTATTTATATAAAAGTGTTTTTAATTAATATTATCCAAATAATATTTATTTTATTAAAATTAATTTTAATATAGAGTTAACAAACATAAATCACATTATTGACACAAATTCACTTCTACCCAAAATTAATTCTATAAAATCAGGATTCTTGTTTTGTTGGCTGAACTTCTAATTAGTAGCTTTTGGAGACCTAATAAGATGCATTTAATTTGGTTAAAATAAAACGTCAACGTAACGTATCACAGTATCGGTTTCTAAAGTTGGTTTGAGTTTGACCGCTTATGAGGATCAAAATGAGTTTAAGACGAATATGCTTCTCATGATGATGATAACTTGAAAACCCCACGTCCCATTGGCTGTGCCCAGGATCAGGAATATAGGTGGAATATAACGCAAGATTATAAATGTCTAAATGAATATGGATGTCAAATCTCAAATTCGGTTTAATCATTTCTTGATTAATTACTAATCAAACTGATTTTGTACCCTTCATCTTCTTCTTGGTTACTATTATGTGGTCATTCTTATTTATAAATTAAAAAAGGTAAAGTATTTTTTATTTCTGTATTTCATTAAAAATTTTTAAAATATGTCTAAGTTTTATTTTGCTTCAATTTTATTCTAAAATTTTTTTATTTGCATCAAATATACCGTTAATAACTAAATTTTCAAAAATTTTTAAGACAAATTCAATAATAATGTTCAACAATTAAGAGTAAGTGACGTAATTTTATGCTTGATTTTTACTTGTAATAAAGGTTTTTTACGAAGATATTATTAAATTAGTCTTGTATTTCTTGAAAAATTAACTGTTAGGGTATATTTGATGTAAATCGATTATAAGATTAAATTAAAACAACTTAAAATTTATGGATATTTTAAAAAACTTTTCGCAAACTTTAGGATATAAAAGATACCTTACCTATTAAAATAAACTAACTGAGGAAACGAAAATTGGTCATCCATGAATAGCGGTATCAAACGGGCTAGCCCGCCCCGCCGAAAGCCCTCCCCGCCCCGCCTAACGTGGCGGTCTTGAAATCCCACCCCGCCCCAACTAATGGCGGGCTAGCGGGTTGGCGGGTTAAGCCCGCCTAACTTTATTTAAAAAGAAAAAAAAATTAAATTTATTATGAAAAAAATATAATTTCACAAATATTTCAATAATCAATTGTATTTAATTAAATACTATCCAAAATATCTAATTAAACATTATTTTCTTAATATGATTTTATAAAAATTTCAATAAATTATAATATTTTTTATTAATTATGTAATTATTTTCCTAATTTTAAAAAAATAGCAAAAATATTAAGCCCGGCGGGCTAGCCCGCCTCGCCCCGTCAAAGTCCGCCAAAGCCCGCGGATTAAACAGGGCGAGTTAAGCGGGTTTGATTATTATGACGATTTTAAAATTTTAGTCCGGTCCGCCTTTTTTGACGGTCTAAACCGGCCGACCCGACGGATTTAGGCCCATCTGACACCTCTATCCATGAGAGACTACAGTGGCTATAGTAGTTACATAAGTCTGGTTAAAATTAAAGTTACATTTTTTATACTATGATAACACTTTTTTTATTATTATTATTTTTAATTGAAAAATATTGTAAAATAATAAAAAAACATTATTTTAATTTAGCAACACTTTTAAAGACACTGTGACTACTAACTACCAATACCATATACATGGTAGCATAGATACACTTTATACATATTTGTTTTTTAATGGTATCTAGCGGACTAAAAAATATCTAAATTCTATTTAAGAATTTATTATTGGTTAATGAATGGTTGTATACATAAATGAGATTGAATTCCACACTTGCTTATTTTTTGTAACCAACTTTTTTTTTACTTTTTGTACTTGGTATAATACGTCTTTTTATGCATGTAGATAGCTTGCAATGATATTAGCCCAAATATGCCGAATTGATAGAAGTAGAATTAGTTGTGAATTTGTGATAGAAGATGCTATAAATATGTATACCAAAAAAAACTTGTTATAAATATGTACATAAAACATGCTACAAATATTTACTCACAAAAAAATCTACAAATATGTCATCTATTCGTGAACAATAAATAAACTAATTAATTGTGATTGAATTGATGGTCAGCTTACTATTCTGTTGAAGTAAGTATTGAGAGTTTGAATTTTGTTTTGTGTATGCAGCAATCTATTGGTCAATAATAGATTGTCGGATTAAAATACATATTAAAAATGAGATTTAAACAAAATATGTATTTATACAAAAAAAAATATATAATAGTTAATTTTGATGTAAATATAACTTTTCTTTATAAATATAATATCCAAAAAAAAGAGAAAAAAGAAAATGCTCACAAAATGAAAAGTGAAAAGTGATTTGATTTTAGTATCTTTATACTTTAGAGTAGTTTAGCCAATTTTGTTAAATAGTAGTTTCCATAAGGATAAGTGAAATAGTAGTTTCTTCCCATTAAGTATGTATTTGTTTCTATATATGGCACATGAAAGCAATTCAATTTGTACCATAGATCAGCTTGTAACTTGAATAGTTGAGTAATTGTAATTTTGTAGTGTGGATGATTAATTACTTAATGTCAGCTGGTAATGAAGTTAGAGAATAATTAATGTTTTAAGTAAGTTAGATGTTTAGGGAATCACTTATCGTTATTGTGCATATAAATGCAATAGTTGTAACCGTAATAATTCATTGATTGAGAATACACTTTCAGCCAATTCACATTCTTTCTCTCTTCGCTATTTTCTCTCAACTCACCCTTTCTCATTTTCTTCTTCTTTGTTTTAAGACTCACCTGATAGAGATTATGAGAGTGAAACTTCTCTTTCACTATTTTCACATGGTGTGGTGAGCGTGGAAGAGAGGTGAATCTTCGATCAACGAGACTCAGAGCAGATGTTCCGAATCTGACATTGCGAGAGATTCATTGATTTTGCACATCTTTATAGATCTACTTCGAAGAACAATGTTTTCTCCAAATTCGCAATCAATTTTCCTCCTTTATTACTCATGGTTGATGATCAAGGAAAATTTACGCATCAACTCAGTGCACAATCTATTGCATCTTTTCTGGTCCAAATTTTAGCCTTTCAAGCTCATATCGTGAAGAACAACGTGAATTCAATATAAGATCTGGAAAGTCCATATTATATCCATCCAAGTGAAAATCTTAGTAATCCTTTAATTCCAATCACTCTTAATGCTAGCAATTATAGTTCATGCAGTAGAGCGATGCTACGAGTATTAGAAAGGAAGAATAAAATAGATGGATCGATTCCTAAACCGAATAACAACGATGTTTTGTTTGATGCTTGAAAATGATGTAATACATACTTAGTGTCCTAGATTAATTTATCATTGAGCCTTGATATTTCGGAAAGTGTTAGTTGGAACAACATAACTTCAGATCTTTGGAGAGATTTGAGGAACATATGTTACCAACGTGACAAGTATAAAGTAGCTGAACTTCAAGAGGAATTATTTGCAATGAAGCAAGGGGACTTGAACGTAACCTCATATTACACCAAGATGAAGTTGATTTGGGAATATCTTGGAAATTTTAGGCCAATACCTGACTGTCAGAATTGTGAAACAGCTTGTTCATGTGGACTGGATGTAATTCGACCGTACATACATGAAGATTGTACCACACGTTTCCTCAGAGGCCTCAGCGAGCGACCAATACTCACAATAATTTCACAATTGATGCTTATGAATCCAGTGCCGGATCTAGATACTACCTTCTCCATGTTGACTCAGAAAGAAATACAGTGTGATGATATTCAAGATCAAAGATATTCTTTAACAAAGCCACTTCAGATACTCAAAATTATGATGATAAAGGCAGAGGCAGGATCAGCACACTTCTCAGTCGATTCCTCTCTTATCTCTCCGATTCCTCTGTAAACAGTTACTGCGAAGAACACCTCTTCCTTGTCAGCACTTTCTACTTCGTCCTCCTCACTTTCTTCCTCATCGTCTGAGCTTTCCTCACTTGCCAATTCAGCTGATAGCTTGTACAACAATTCTTCTTCTCCAACATCTTCTTCTTCATCTTCTTCCTTCACCCCATCACTTTGCACCACATTGATACCGTCCTTTGGGTTAGGAAGGGTTTGGGATAGAAGTTCGTTAGAGTTCGATGGTTGATGGGAAGGTTGTGGTTTGATGGTCATCTGACTCGTGAACTTGCTAAGTAACTCCGTAATGTTGGATAGTTGGGCTTTCATTCTCTTTTGGGCTTCCCTTAGCTCTTTTCATTCTTGCTGAAAAGAACACAAGATCTCATCATAGTTCGATGTGGGGCATTCATTGGAAGGTTTTGAAGAAGGTGTGGTGGCTGATATCATTGGTTCTGATGGTTTTGTGGCTGACTGTAGGTATAAGGTTGACAGCTTTGGTTCTGTTGTTGCTGCTAAGAAGGGTCCACCAGTTTTGTTGATTGTCACGCCATCCGTGTGTATAGTTTTGCTTGTTATGTGGCGATAATGTCATGGCTTCAAAGAAATTATGAGATGATGCAATGGTGTTGTCCTTTTGTAGCTGCAGGCATTCATCTGTATGATGGGAATTACATGAGCAAATCCTGCAATGCTTAACCGGTGTCTGGTGAATTATCGGATTGTTGTTTCAGGAGTTTCGGGATAACTTGTTTTCCTTTGATTTCTTTCAACATGGAGGCTATATCTACCAAAGATTTGGCAAGAACTGTGGATTTTGATGGCGCCACTTCAAAAACACCCTTAGTAGAAGTAGTGGATCTAGTTTTGAAATGATGATTAGCATCAGCCACTACCTCAATCAATTCTCAAGCTTCTTCCCGGGTCTTGTTTACCAGCGCACCTCCACTAGATGCATTTATCATAGCCTTATCACTTTGGGTCAACCCTTCGCAAAAGTAGTTAATGAGAAGTAGGTCTGTTATAGAATGGTTGGGGCATGAGGATAGTAGCTTCTGGAACCTCTCATAATACTCATGTAGTGTTTCCCATGTAACTGTGCGATTCCAGAAATTTCTTTTCGGATTGCGTTGGTTCAAGAAGCTAGAAAATATTTCTCAAGAAACCTTTTATTAAATGCTGCCCAATCAGAAGTACTTTAGCTTTGCAGAGTGTAATGCCAATCCTTGGCTTTCCCTTCCAAGGATAACGGAAGAGAGAAGGCCTTGACAGCATCTTCATCACCACCGGTCCTTCTGGTTGTGGCACGGATTATGGCAAAATCTTCCAGGTGCTTAATCGGATCTTCCCCTGGTAATCCATGAAATCTGGGAAACAAATTGATTAAACCTGACTTCAGCTCGAAGTTTGCATTTAGCTCTAGGTATCTAGTCGATTGATTTTCAAGTGCAACACTTGCGCCACCGAGCTCCTTCAGTGTAAGTCTCGTTTTATAACCCATGGTGTCAGTACTTATTTCAGAAGAAAAGAGTTTAAAATCAGTCTCAGAAGCAGAAGAATAGACAGAATCGTTCTCAGATGCGAGTTCTTCAACTTGAGAACGTAAGTTATTCTCAAACTGAATTCGACGCCTAACTTGCCTTGCATGCCTTAAAGTTCTTTCAATTTCGAGATAAAACAATAGCAAGTCAAGATCCAAATTCGATCTCCGCATTCAATAGGTGACTCATATATGAAATAGTAAGCAAGCTACACAACTAACGGTTCTAATCTAAAAATTTAGAAAACTATCATATTTACAATATTAACATATTCACAAACAACAAAAAACAAGTGGATATCTTCAATTTCCCGGCAATGGCGCCAAAAATTTGATGCACTCCCTTAGACTGGTCAGAAATTTCAAGTTAGTGAAAATTTCCGTTGTGAGTATAAACCCAATTGTGCGTCCTGGAGCATATCGAGATTTAGAAAAGTGTCACAAGCTGTAACCAAAAATACCGATAGTATTGCACTCGGGTCGTTCTCCCTAGGAATTGAAAATCGAGACTTGCGTTTGGTTGTGAAATATTGGAGGTTGCAACGGTTATGGTTTTAGAACGGAAAAGAGAATACTTTTGCTGCAAGAAGTAAAAGGATGTTTGGTCTTGAGTTGAAGTATTGTGTATCCCTATGATCACCACTAATCCCAGTTGTGAACAGTTGTCACACGAAGGGTCAACCCACTCTGTCTAATGATCAAGTGGGGGGGGGGGGGGGGGGAC